>SEYY01018586.1:15000-22500 GCA_009176605.1 Armadillidium nasatum | reverse complement strand
CTCGCGTTTTGCGATGATGAGAGACTGAGAATATTTATTTCGTAATGAGCCTGTCCCTACTTTGGATGCAGACGTCATTTATCAACATTTTGTTGAGATTCCTTTTTCTGATACTTATTTTACAATTACCGATTACTACTACTAATAATAATCATTCCTATGGTGTATTCACTTGGATGCTTGCGACCATGAAAAGCATTTTCCTTTTTTTTTCGCCTTTCACATAGTCCATTTTTAACGTACCCTATGCCAATAACCTTCGCAAAATCATTCATGACTGTGTTACCCAAGGACTAAGGTCATCCTCTTCGTCGTCTTCTTCTGGTAATTCTATAGTTAGACTGCCATTTTTATACTCTTTAATTTCATTCTTTGTTCTACACGAACTAGAACGGTTTTTTGTTTTCTTCCTTAATTAATATATTCATTCTTTCTAGTATTAATTCATTTGCTCTCGTTTTGTCCACGAATTCTTAACCAGCATTCTCCGCATCCTGGAGTGGAAGGAAATATTTTCCACTATTGCTAAGAAATATTTTAGTTTCATACTGTTCCAAGGGACTCAGTATATTTTGGTTATTATATTATGTGATCTACCCTGGAAAAAATTAAAAACAATTATCACTACTCACTGGTCGGGGGTGCGGGGGTAAACCTCTTATACATGTATGTTCGTATCAGGAATTTGTATCCTCAACTGATATTTGCAAATGCACAAAAGTGGATAGCATACTTAATAGCCGCTTTTTTTTTAATAACAGTGGTGGGTAATGAATTTAAGATTTTAATTTCAAGCTCGTATATTTAAAACTTTTTCTCTCTTTAAAGCTTATACTTTTTTATCATTACATTAATTCGAACTGATAATAGTAATTTTTCCATTTTTATTTCCAAGTTTGTAAAATAATTTTAACGTGCTTTCCTAATAGATTAGAACTTGATGAAAACGGGAGGGTTGTTTCGAAAATCATCACCCATGCAGCCGTATTAGTTTACATTTTACTTTTTGAATGAAACTTTTACTAGTTGTTTTAAAACTAAAATTAAAAACTGTTATTAAGAAATTTTGGTACTTGTCTGCTTCATAACACCAATAATACATGCATGGCAGAGGAACATATTTATGTTGGAGTCTGATCTGCGTACCTCCAACCCGTGAGTAATGAAATATAATCGATATATTGATGTAATATTTTAAAATATGTCATAATATTTTGCCTTTTACAAGACAAAAAAAAAAAAAACATGAAAAAAATTTTATTTCAATAAATGAGTTTGATTAATGAATATTTTTGTTTGAAAATCTTTCAAAATTTAACTTGAAGAATTGATAGAAGAGTTTCATATTGATTGAGTATGATAAATAACAAATTTTTTAAGCGGACATATTGACTGAACATGCAACGAAATATCAACTAAGATAACTGCTAAGATATATTTTGGTCATCCAAGATATTTTTCAGCGATGATATAAAAGGTTATTTATTATTTTGGAGGGAAGGTTGGAGCTCACTTTAGTAAAGTCTATTAATTTGGAGGGAAAGGTGGAGTTCCCTTTCGTAAAGTTTATAAATTTGGAGGGAAAGGTGGAGCTCCCTTTCAAACGTATATTAATTTGAAGGGAAAGGTAGAGATTATGTTTGTAAAGTTTATAATTTGGAGGGAAGGATGGAGCTACCTTTCGTAAAGTTTATTAATTTGGAGGGAAGAGTGGAGCTCCCTTTCGAAAGTTTATTAATTTGGAGCAAAGGTTGAGCTCCTTTTCGTAAAGTTTATTAATTTGGAGGAAAGGGTGGCGCTACTTTTCTTAAAGTCTTTAAATTTGGATTGAAGGGTGGAGCTCCTTTTCGTAAAATTTATTAATTTGGAGGGAAAGGTGGAGTTCTCTTTCGAGAGCTTATTAATTTGGAGGGGAGGGTGAAGCTCCCTTTCGTAAGGTTTATAATTTGGAGGAAATGGTTGAGCTCTTTTTCGTAGTAGTAGAAACCATCCACTGAAAGAAGAAACTCCGCCTTCCAAATCCTAACAGGGAAGACAGTGAGAAGCTCTGAAATCTTGGGGTGATATATCCCCCTAGGACCCCACAACTTGGAGGCTACGCTCATCAAATTAACCCCAGGGAATAATCGTGAATAATTGTAAATGCTCAAAAACGGGTCAGGAAAGAGGCTGAGAAAATGGGGTGTTGAATTATGATGCCATCCCATTAAGGGGAGGTAGGGAAGGAAGGAGAATAAGAAGGGGGAGGGATTGAGTACTCTCCTCTGAGGGGAGAGGCTATCCCTTCAAAAAAGGGATCAGGAAGGAGGTTAAAAAAAAATAGGGTGCTGTGGCTAGGCTACCTTTCCCTAAGGGGTCAGGAAGGAACCTGAGCTTGCAACATTTCAAAAAAGGCCTCACGAAAGAGCGTGAAGTCGGCCTGATAGGGCTAGATTTGCAATTGCAAATCAAAGGCCGACATACCATTTTGGCCCTCAAAAGCGCGTTGCATATCATCACTATTATTATTATTATTATTATTATTATTATTATTATTATTATTATTATTATTATTATTATTATTATGCGGAAGGTTCCCCTGAAACCGAATAGCGTTTTCAGATCCGCTTTTGGAGTATTTTTTTTCGTTGTTTTTTTTTTTTTTTTTTTTTTTTTCTTTTCTTTTTCATTTTTTTCGTCAGAGAGATCTGAACTATTTAAATAACAAGAAGGAAAATTTGTAATTTCTATTTTGATTTTGCGCTATTTTTAGCCCGGAATATTTCATTGATGACTTCATCGCCAAATTCCGCTCCTTTGCGACTTTGCGACTTTGTGACTTTGTGACTTTGTGACTTCCGACAAGGAAACCGATCGTTTTTTTTTTTTTTTTAGAAGAATTAATTATCGGTTTGAAGCTCAAAATACAAGCAACTGGTGAAGGGAATCAATGTGACTATTTCTCCTTTTATTATTATTATTATTATTATTATTATTATTATTATTATTAGTTATTATTATTATTATTATTATTATTATTATTATTATTATTATTATTATTATTATTATTTACTTTGAGGATGAGATAGGTTTTAAAAAGGATCCCGGAGATTATTTATTGGGAAATAAAAAGACAAATAATGGTAGGAGGAAGGTCGACATTTTGTGATGCAAAAGGACGGGTTTCGCACCCCACTCTCACGCATTCCAAAATGGTTCCTATAAATTTTATTCTTTTACAAGAGTGTCGTTTGGCATGTGCAATATGTTCTCCTCTACAACTTTATTCACATACCATATGTATAATTACACAATCGCACATTCTTTTATGAATTTATAAAAATGGCACCGTTAAGAGTAGCTTGGGAGAAGCCAAGAGGGACTGTTCCCAATAATAAGCCTCTTCGATCCCTCCTCCTCATCGTCATGGGGTTGATGCTGTAGAGTTCTTCCGAGTTGTCATGACATTCGGTATTCTTTCTTCATTCATTAATTTCTGCAACGTTCGCAGTCTCTTTTCTAATTTTCACTTTGTTGAACACTACCTCCCATCTTCTAAGCCTCATCTCTTGTCCTTAACACAAATTCAGTTATATGAGAGATCCGATAATAAACCCTATTGTATTGTATGCTACAGACACTATCCTCAATCCCAAGTTAAATGAAAATGTTGCCGATATATTACTTTCTTATCTTTGTATCTTGTTTTATCTCTAAGTTTTCCGCAGGAAAAAAAAAACACCCTTTGGTGAGGACTTTTTTTTTTTTTTTTTTTAAACATTGGTGGTAATAACTGTCAAACTTGCGGTCGAATTTCTTTGATATCTCATGGTATGATTTCCGTTTCGGTCGCAGGGATTCCTTAGACTAAGCAGCGTTTCGCAACTTTTTAAGTTTTGCGACCGACCCTAAAAAAGCCAAAATATAAGGTTAATAACTTCACGTCCCCCTAATTTAAATTTATCGTACAGTTGATTAATAAACTTAAAATATTCCAGACAATTATAGTTTTAGTTCGTTTTTTTAAATATTTATGTGAAAAAATATAAAAAGTTCGATTATTTTGCTGTTTAATCTTTCTTTACATTATAATGAAAGCAAAAATTATAAAATGAAATGAAAAGTCTGTTTATACATTAAGTATTTTATATTTTGTGACCCACTGCAACCTCCCATATATGTAATTAAAACCCTCAGGTTGAATATGCTGCCTTAGAGTATGCCGATGACATAACAGAAGCGGTTCTCTCTGGCATGGAGGTGTACATTTCATTTAATTTCCCTTCAACTAAACAATGGTTTTACTCTTCTTCTTTTCGTGTTATTCGCCATAGGGACGATACAGTCAAAAATTACCTTTGTTATCAAAAAAAGGAACTCATGCTTCTTATATTTCATCTAGGAATCATTCAAATTCTTTTCTTTGAGACATTAAATATTCTTTTCATCATGGAGAATATAAAAATCTTTCTGGTTCTTATTCTTTACGCTTTTTTTGGAGATTTTGCAAAACTATTAACTCTAGATTTGTTTCTTTCTCATTTCCTCCCCGTGTTCCTTCTGAGAGCAGTTTTATCTTTCATTCTTCTTAAACTAAACTCTTCACTCAAATCTTAGCGTCTAGTTCCATTCTAAACGGTTCCGGAGTTATTTTTCCTTCTCCATCTACCTCCTATTCATGTAAGTTGCTAAAATTGTCCTTTCTCCTGCTCTGAGCATAACAAAACCAAGATGTATGATCCTAACGGTATACCTCCTGCGGTCCTCAAAACTTGGGCTCCTGAGCTTGCATTCTGCCTTGGTAAACAATTTCGTTTCTGCCTACCAACTTCAATCTGTCTCTCCTGCTGGAAGTGTGATCTAATTCATTCAGTTCCTAAGATGAAGGATTCCTCTGAATCCTCCAACTATCCTTTCTTTTTAATTTTTTGTTCTTTTCAAAGTTTTTAAATTTATATTTAACAGAGATTTGGAAGCATCTTAAATCTTCCAGTTTTATCTCTGATCACCAATATAACTTCTGGAAGGAACGTTCTACTGCTGATATTCTTTAACTTCTCTCTGACTTTTGACCTTTGATCCTGTGTTTCTCGACATTCCGGTGAAATTTTACTGATTTAACTTCCTTCTTTTGATATCTATTCTTCTCCCTGACTTTTTTTCCTGTCTTTCTTTAGCAGTTCTTGTCCATCATTTAAATTTGTTAATAGTGACGCTCTTTAAGGTTCTATTCCATCACAAACTCTTTTTCTACATTTCAATAATGATCTTCTATCAGTTATTCCTATTCCTATCGACTCTTTTGCCGACAACTTCAACTTTCTTTACTCTTGTCAATTTGAAAGGTGACCCACTCAAGAGCAAAAGCTAATGCTAGGAGTTTGATCTTGGAGCAACTGACCTCTGACCTTTCTCCTATCTCTAGTTGAGGTAAAGAGAACATGGTTGTATTCAATGCCTCAAAAACTCATTTATACCTCCTGTGGTCCTCAAAACTTGGACTCCTGAGTTTGTATTCTGGCTTGTCGGTCATTACATCTTCGAAAACACACAAGTAAAGCCATTTGCTTTTCTTAATATTTTTGTCGTTTTATTCTTTTCATCTTGAATACACAAACTTAAGAGGTTGGGTGCTGTGAGGTGACTTCGGAACTTTTCCTACCTTCCCCCCCCCCCTCCACAGCTGCTTGCTTTTTTAGAGGAGTCGTTCTTCCATGTCTGAATAGTTCCACTCGCACAGCCTATGGTTCTTAGACTTATGAACTCTTTCGCTCCCATGAACAAACTTTCTCCAGTCTCTTTCTGACAGTGGAACTGTTGTATTTCTCTTTATTACAATAGACACAGACTGCTCTTCAGAACTTTCTAGTAGTACCACCTCCTCCTCCTTTGACGTTTATTTCCACCTTCGAGGAGAGCTCGTACGACTCGTCTTTTCATAGTCTCCTGCATGCATTCTTTGTCCAGCCTCAAATCTCAGACTTGTGTGCTATGCTCTTTCTTACTGGTAAATTATAAATCACCCTTCCTTCTTCTGTTTTCCGCACTTCCATCAACTTTCATTCTTTCATTCATGTCGGTCATTAATTTGGTTAAAGCAAAGGTTTTATTTTCCAACTCTGATGGAAATTATGTAGGCCTCTGGCCTTTTATCACCGGATGATGGGTTAAAAAAAAGAAACAAAGAAAGAGTAAATCTCGAAGCTTCATCTCTTATGTATGGAGTTATGAAATCTTAGATTTTGTGGTACGGAAAATTCTCCTTCGAATGGAACTTTTTCACCTTGCTAAGAAAGATGAGCTTAATTTTTCTATAGTTTTGCTATTTACCTTTCTATTTAATCAGTGAGATAAAGTGGCTGTTGAATTAAGAGAATAAGCTTTTTATTAAATAGTGGAAAGTGTGAGGAATTTTTGTGGAGAGATAGGAATTTGGAAAATCCTTTATTAATTTTTTTCTTTTTTTAAATTCCTGCAATTAAGAGCTAAGAAAAGTATGAGATTCTACTTGAAGGCTCTCAATAGGAAAAGTGATGGAATGCATTCTTAAATTCCACATGCAAAATGTACTTATACGAGTACATGCTAGTTTATGTTTATATAGACACTGCCATACAGAAACGACTTTACTCCCTGTATAAGAATAAAGAAGAGTGACCCATATTACTCATTTAGTGAAATTTTTTAGATGAGTTTAGAAACTTGTCTTGGAGGAATAAAAATATTTTTAGAAAGAAAAATAGATGTTAGAAAAGAGTCCAAAAGAGGAAATATCTCAACGGGCAACTCTAGAGTTACTATCTCGACATAAAAGTTCTGTGGAAGCGTCATGTCACTTCAGTTTTTACGATGTCATTTTAAGGATGGTATAGTGTAGGCTTCCAATTTCTTAAAAAACTCCCGTTCAAAGAACTACAATAGAATTTCAAGTTAGAAAGGTTATACTTTAAATTTTTAAAAAGAAAATAGAAATGCCAATCAAACCATCATGTGTCAACAAACCAAACCAAACCAAACTAAACCAAACTAAACTAAACCAAAACAAACCAAACAAAACCAAAACCAAACCAAACAAAATCAATTCAAACCAAACCAAACCAAACCAAATCAGACCAGACCAAACCAAACCAAACCAAACCAAATTAAACCAAACCAAATCAAACCCAACCAAACCAAGCCCAACCAAATCAAATCAAACTAGACCAAATCAAATCAAACCAAACCAAATTAAACCAAACCAAATTAAACCAAACCAAACCAAATCAAACCAAACCAAATTAAACCAAACCAAACCAAACCAAACCAAATCAAATCAAACCAAACAAATCAAATCAAATCAAACCAAACCAAATCAAATCAAACAAATCAAACCAAATCAAACCAAACCAAATCCAAATCAAACCAAACCAAATCCAAATCAAACCAAACTAAATCAAACCAAACCAAATTAAACCAAACAAAAATCAAACCAAACCAAACCAAATCAAACCAAACCAATCTAAATCAAACCAAACCAGATCA
>SEYY01018586.1:0-10000 GCA_009176605.1 Armadillidium nasatum | reverse complement strand
TATCCTCTTCAATTGGATTGCAGCCAAAAGTGAAGTTTTCATCTGGAGGATCTTCTTCTTCTAAGGTAAGTGGTGATGAATGAGAAGTAGAACCTTCTGTCGGAGAAAGCTCCATGGCATTTGAACCATTATCTTCTTCGGCCCACTGCGATTCGTCTTGAGAAAGTTCTTCTATTCTTCCATATAAAAGAGAACTTCCTGCAACACGAATTCCTTCATAAAACGTCTTTCTCGAAGGATGAATCATTGTAACGACATTCCTGAAGACTTTAAACATAGTTTCATCAAAGGACGTCATTGGCAACACTGTAACTTTTTCCTCTTCGCACCATTTCTCATAAGAATCGTATACTTGATTTCTATTGACGTGAACTCCTTTCGACTCCTCAAAGTTGCTAATAATCCAGTTCTTCAAGTCTGACACTGCCAGGGATTCTACGCTGCCTGATAGAAGGATGCCGTTCCCTTTTTTGTCCTCCGTTGGGTCATCATTCCAAGAGGATTCATCATAATAATGGAACCTTGGTTTATATATTCGACGAGATCTTGGTTCTTTTGACGGGGGGCTTGGAGAGCTGCTAGTGACAAAGGCGCTGACGGACGGAGGTCTATCAGGTGTTCGACGTTCACAGACGTCTCTACTGATATGTAAGTCAAGTGGTTCTTCCTTAATTATTAAGTCTTCCTCTTCGATGGGTTCGTCCTTCAGACGAAGGGATGAGAGGCTGTAATCAACGGGTTCTGCATCCTCCTTCAGGTAATGTTCAAACGGATACTGAGGGAGATGAGAGTAAGTCCTCATATCTGGGTCAAATGACTGATTGTGCATTCCGTGCTGCGAAGATATATCGGACATATCAGATTCAGGACTTCTGCAGGAAAAATCTTCCTCCTCTTCCTCTTCAGGAGTTTCTATTGTCTCTCTGTACGATGGTTGGTTATTTCCAAGCACCTCTTCAATGTTCGACAGATACTCACAAGGCACGAGTTCCAAGGACAAGGGGTTGGTTCGCTCACTGATGCCAAAATAATATTTTTGTTGGTTTGTACGCGGACCAAGCTTTCTTTTTGTGACGTTCGGGAAAGCATGAGTGACGACCATACCAAAATACTGAATAGAAAGGGGTTCGACCCCTCTTTGTTTACAGAAGTTCAAGTAACCATCATACACATCTGTTTTAATAACGGAGGCCTCATTGGAAGCAACATAATAGGCATGTAGCCACCTTAAACAATTGTCTACCTCAGTTTTGTCTGTGACAAGTTCACGTTTTCTTAATCGTCTCTTTGGCCTTGTTGTTGTTGTATTGTCTATGGCATAAGGTGAAGTTTCTTTTGCCCTGATACCACAGTAATAATATTTCAAATTGTCTCTTCCACCTAAGCGACGAATTGTTACGTCGGGAAACACAGACTTAACTACACGTCCAAATATGCTTGTTTCCATAATATTACGATTTTGTTCTCTGCAATATTCTTCATAATGTTTATACATAACAGATTTCGCCACAACTCCTTCTTCGTGGCGTTCGTAGTGCAATTTCACCCACGATTTTGCTTGTGAACAACTTAGTGCCATAGTACTCAATGAACCCTTACCGGCTCGTGACACCATTAATGAAAAAAGGTATTATGTATTTATATAAACTGGCACTGCGCAGCTCTTAAAAAACTTCCGTTTTTAGCATTATATAACACAAACTAAATACGAAATATTTTTTACGAAGATTAATGTTATTTTATAAATATGGATAAATATTAACTTTATATTAAATATAAATAAGTTAAATAAATTAAGACACTGCCACAAAACACTTAAAATTTTTTTTATCTGTAATAAAACTTTTTCTTTTCAATGTATGCAAGTTTGTTTACAAAAAAAGCAAGCTGGGTTTCTTGCGAAATATTTATCAGTCACTTCTCTTTTGCTTTGCGTACCTTACAGCACCACAGCTGCTTGTTTACTGACAACAACAGCGCACATGGGAATTGAGTAGATCTGCTGCATCGTGCCAGACATAAGATGCCATAACAAAGGTGTATTACACTTTTAACTTCAAATAATACATGAATATGTTCGAATTTTCTATAACATTATGAAAAAATTTATAGTACCTAAATATATATTAAATTTTTATTTAATAATATTTAGTAATATTTAGTTAAAACTAGTTTTAATTGCTAATAGTAATTATTATTATTGAAACTACTGTTCATTGACAAAGAAAGGAAATGCCTTTTTGGAACATTCTTATCGTAGATATTAGTGACGTCATTTCTCTCTTAGCCAATCAAATAACAGCATTTTAAGGGGGCGGGGTCCAGTGAGTCACTCACTCACAAACTTCTTAATGTAAACGCCCACAATGCACAGGTAACAAGTGCATTCCAACTCAACATATAATTCGATGAATGGCGCTGGTTAATATAAACATAATAATAATAATAATAATAATAATAATAATAATGAAATGATAAATATAAATTGAGAAGGGGAAATAACCTCTATATAATATATTATATATATATATTAATATTAATTATATAAATATATAAATATATTTATATTAAGTATATATATATATATTATAAATATATATATATATTAATATTATATTATTATATATAATTATATTATATAATAATAATAATAGAGTGAAAATATATTATATTATAATATATATATATTTAATATATATTAATTATATTTTATTTATATATATAAAAAAAAAAAAAAAAAAAAAAAAAAAAAAAAAAAAAAAAAAAAAAAAAATTATATATATATTATATTATATATATCCTTATATTAGTTAAAATATTTATTATAGAATATATATATTTATACTATATTATTATAAGAATATTATATATTTATATATTAAACTTATATATATAACTTTATTATAATGTGAATATATTAATATAATTTATTAATAAATTTATAATAATAATGGATAATAATACATTATTATAATAATTAATTTATATATATATTTATATTATATTATATTAATATAATAAATATTATTATTAACATAGTAAGAATTAAAATATATATATAGAAAATTTGTATTTATATATAATATACTAATTTTACTCACTATATTATTATAATAGATATATATATATATATATATTCTATATTTTTTTTTTTTTTTTTTTTTTTTTTTTTTTTTTTTTTTTTTTTTTATTTTATATATATTTATTATATTACTAGTTTATAATTTAAGATTATGCTTCATAATAGTGCACCCATTTGTTATGTGCTTGTTTGTGATATACCTACACCATTAGTGCTTTGATATAAGAAAGAATCCTTAAATAAAATATTGATACGCACAAACGTTCGAGATTTTGAGTAAACCTGCTAGGCGTCAATTATTAATAGCACCGATTTGAAACAGATGAAAAAAAGCGAATTTAATAATGAAAATATTACTTCTTAAAAAATTTCCCTCTAATTTAATAGAATTTATTAAATAACAAAAAAGAACTTTATTGATTTTAAGAATGTGTTATTAAAGCAGCTAAAAAGATTTGTATGAATTTTTAATGGATGAGCATAAAAGATGTCTAAAGTTTGTACATTTTAGGTAGACGAAATGTATGAATTGGACAAAACACGATGATCAGAATAGTATTAAATGAAATTATTCTGAGTAGAAATTCTAACTCCGTAAAAATATTATCTCTTTTCTCGATGTTAAAATTAACTAAAAATCAATAACTATAAATATAATGCCTTCTTTTATATTACTATTATTTTATTATTTATTATTATTATTATTTATTATATTTAATTATTATTATTATATTATTATATATTATATGTTATAGGTCTATGTCAAGCCACCAACTTTAACATAGTTTTACTACACTAAGAAGTCTTAAAATTGTTTTATCAATTATAGCCAAAAGACATTAACTGCAGTTAAGATTATTTATACTAACATATAACTATAAATATATATTATATATATATATATATAATATCATATACATATATTTATTATAATTATATTAATATATATTTATATTATATATATAATATATATATATATATTATATATATATATATAATCCCACCTTAGGTAGAAAAAGGCCAATGACCTTCATAGAGTCAACCAGAGCTGTGAAAAACATTTTATGCATCCAATTAAAAGGTCGACAAGACACGATACACGGCATCTGAATAGATTGAACACAAGTTAACTCTGATGTCAGAGAGTTGAGAAGAGAGGGAGTGAGACTGTGTGTGAGGGTTCGTGTTTGTGTAGAAAGTTGAGTTGTAAAAGTGAGCGGAAGAGGAGGAATGTTCATTGTAATAGCAACGAAATGATGTAACAGTTCAAAGTCTTCAAAGAAATTGGTTAGTGAGAGAGAGGAATGAGGCGAAAAATCCTAGACTATACCAGTCCACCTGAGTTCACCACAGTTCACCCTTTCTCGTTCCACCTCCGGAACTCTGCCGAGCTTTCGAAACCTATTATCCCTTCTTCAGTAGTGTCTGGAGATCTTTTCCTCATGATTCAATTAAGGAAGTGAGGAAATATGTCAACAACTCCAAATAATTTCCACTGCTAAATCAGACTCCAATTCAAACTATAATTTATATATAATAGTAGTTTATATATTAGAAATTTAATATTATATATTAATATAATTATAATAATTATATATTTAATAATATATTAATAATATATATTTAATAATTATATATTATATTAATATTAATATATAATCGCTTTGAATTAAAGGATATTTAATTATATTCAACAGATATAAAATTTTCAAACGGTTTCATTCCACTCAACACACACAACATGCAAGTAATACAGATTAACAAAACACCACCAGTCGCACTTCACCAGTATATTATGTATTAGGAAAAAACAAATAACAAAACACGCTCAATAAACAAGCACACACACCACAACATTTACACTCACGACAACAATAATATAATAATATTATATAATTATAATAAAATATATATAATATATTATATTATAATATATATATATAAATAATATATATATGGGGTGCGTAGAAAATAAAAGTAGACATAAACTGTTTTATTGTTGAATTTATGTTTGAGAATGCAGTTAGTGTGAGGTGTGTTAACCTTTGTAATCCAATTTGGTATTGTGCTTGGATGAGAGTTTGTAAAGTTGAACTTCAAACGAAAAAACCTTCAATGTTTTTTTTTGTTTTGTTTTTTTTTTCATTTTAAACATCCTAAAAAATTATTATAATAATAATAATAATAATAATAATAATAATACATAAATATAAATTATAAACACTTGGTTTGGTCATACACAAATAGTATGATTGGCTTCTAGTCGGAATTATTATTATTATTATAAAAAAAAAAAAAAAAAAAAAAAAAATATAATATATAATATAATATATATTATAATTATATATAATATTATATATAATATATATATAAATATATATATATATATATTCATATAACTGATAAAATATATATATCTTATATATAATCATTAGCCTATTATCTATATTTTATAGTATCTTATAATCTCGATCATATATTAATATTATAATTAAAATATTAATCATATATATTATAATAATATTATAATATAAATACTGCTACTTCTAAATAATAATAATCATTATAAAAAAAAATATAAAAAAAAAAAAAAAAAAAAAAAAAAAAAAAAAAAAAAAAAAAAAAAAAAAAAAAAAAAAAAATATAATATAATATATATATATATATATATAATTATATATATATATAATAATATATTATAAAAAAACAATAAAAAAAAAAAAAAAAAAAAAAAAAAAAAAATTTTTTTCTCTCTCTCTCTCCTCTTTCTTCTTTTTATTCTCATCTCTTGCTTACTTTTTTCTCTTTTTCTCTCCTCTCTTTCTCTCCACTTTCTCGCTCTTCTCTTCTCTCTCTAACTCTCTCTCTCTCTCTTCTTCTCTCTCCACTCATCGATCATATCTCTTCTCTCACTTTAAAACCTACAAAATTTGTATTTCCAAACTGCCATTTAGGTATGCCTCTGATTGATAACTTTTATATGTATAAACACTTTGTAACTAATTCTGCAGGTTTTTATGTAAGATGGGTTTTTGTGCTACATGGATTTTAAAAAATTAAAATCAACACACGTATTCGATCTATATTTCGTTTTTCCGATGTATGTGCTCACAACAAATTAAAGGCAAGTATAAAGTTCAACTTCTTGTTATTTCATAATGAACATTCAACTCGTCTCTTCCTTAATCGACACATAATTCAAAACATTCCTTTCCAAAATTTGCTTCAAAACCCCTGCTGACCCTTGATATAGCTGTTGTGCACGCTATATAGACTATAATTATATATATAATATTAAAAAGGTTTCCCATTTTTTTGGGGAAAAAAATTATATTTTTTTTTATATATATATAAATTATATATAAAAATTCAAAATATTTTTAAAAATAAAAAAAAAAAAAAAAAAAAAAAAAAAAAAAAAATATATTTATATATATATTATAATTATTAATATTTAATTAATATTATAATATTATATATATTATTTAATATTATATAAAATTAATAATAATATATATATATTTTATATAATATTTATATTAATTTATTTAATATAATATTATTATATTAATAATTATTATATTAAAAAAAAAAAAAAAAAAAAAAAAAAAATTTATATTATATATATATATAATATAAGTGATGATGATATGATATAATAATAATAATATTATTATCTATATATAATACTTATATAATATATATATATAACTATAAAAAAAAAAAAAAAAAAAAAAAAATATTTTAAATATATATATAATATATATATATATATATAATACTATATAGTTATTATATATATATAAATATAATATATATAATTGAATTATATACTATATATATATATTATATCAATTATATTAATATATATATTATATATTTATTAATATATAATATATAATATCATATTATACTATATATATATATATTTATATATATACTATTTCTATATTTTTAATATATAATATAAATTTAATTAAATATTCAATCTATATATATATTTATATTATATATATATAATAATATACACACCTTTCACCTTTCCCACTTTCGTGGGGTGGTGTCCGCCACAATTCGATCACCACCGCCCTCCTTCTCACTCTGTCCTCCGCAAATTTATCACCCCCTTCTAAACTCAAATTCCTTCCACCCAAATTTTTTTTCATTCTATCCATTTATTTCTTTCGAAATTTTTAATTCTTCCATACTTCTCTTAGGCTCCTCCAACACTTTCATTCCCTCTACCACTCTATTCTTATATCTTTTTCCGTCCCACCCTTACCTTCCACCAACATTCTTAGATATTTGAATTCATCCACCTCCTCGTCTCATCATCCACTTCTACACCCCCCATCTTCCCCTATCATTCTCCTCATCCCCACCTCCAATCCTCATAACTACTTTTCGCTGTATTGACTTTCATTCTCATGTTCCTACATCCGCTTTCAAACTCTCTCACAAGTTTTCTCATTTTTTCTCCAGATTCTGGCACCAACACCGTATCATCGGCAAATAGTAAACCGTTCACATCCCATTCTACTCCTCCTCATTTCTTTCAACCTTATTATCCGTCCCTTTCTCTCTCCTTTTCGCTAACTTACACTATCATCAATTAATTTAAATATACCATGTCATTACGACACCCAGGGTGATCTCAGATTAGTCTCTCTACTCTCTATTGTCTATAACCAATTCTATAGTTCCCTTTCACTCTCCTACAAAGGATCTTACAATTGGTGTTATAAAAAAAGCTTTGATGCGCCCTTTTTAGTAATTCCCTGTCACCCCTTTTCTCTTTGTATTTCTATAACCAGATTTTCTCCTTTCATACTCTACTGTGCTTTCCCTAGATCCAGGTATAAACTATTAACATTTTCCTCTATTTATTTTTTCACGCAATTTCTCGGTTATCAATCTCAGTGTGAATACCTGGTCCACATCATCCCCTACCCTCTCTATAAACCCTCTCCTAACTTCTCATTCCTAACTTGTCAATTCTTTCATCTCGTTATATATATAATTTATAATTATTATTAAGTTATTAATAATATATATATATAATAGTTATTTATATTTATATATATATATTTGTTAATAATTATTATATATTATTATATAATTATTACTAATTTATATTATATATATATTACTATATATATATATATTTTTTTTATATAATATTATATAATATACATATATATATATATATATTTATTATATATAAAATTTATATATATATTATATATATTATATATATATATAATAAGATATATAATATATAATATATAGAGATTATTATATATTATATATATATTATTATATTATATATATTACACTGAGAACCTTTGCCACAATCATGGGTTGAAGACTATATGAAGGCACAACCGTCACTAAAACTCCCTCCCTCACCCCTCTTTCTCCCTCATTTCTGTCCTCCGTCAACCGCATACACTCCTCCCAGCTCAACCCTTTATCTCTCAATAACTCTTTGACCCCACTCACCCAATCTCTCCTAGGTCTCCTCTTACCTCTCACATATTCCACTTCCGATACAAACATCTTTTTGCCTGTCTCCTTTCATTCATCCTATACACATGCCCAAACCACCTCAAAATCTTCTTCTCATCTCTCCCAATCATACCCTTTCCACAGGCACACATCTTTATTCCTACATTACTCACTCTATCCTTTCTACCTACACCACATACCGCTCTCAGAACCTCCATTTCAAAATCCTCAACCTTTTTTTATCTTACTCGCATTCAACCTCCACATCTCGTTTCCATACAAACCACCGGTGTAATGTTAAGATATATATATATATATATATAATAAATATATATATATTATATATATTTTATATATATATATATATATATTATATATATATATATAATAGTATATATATATATATATATATATATATATATATATATATATATATAATATATATATATATATATTTTATATATAATAATAATATATAAATATATATATATATATATATATATAATATATAAATATTATAATATATTTAGGGATGGAGTAAGTATCGTATCGTATCTGCAATATCGGCAGATTTCCCATAACCGTATCACGTTATATCTCAGTATCTGTATCTGCAAAATTTTTGGATAAGAGTTAAAGTATCGGTACAAGAGTATCTCGTTAGTAGTATCGCATATTTTCCCGATACGATACCGTATCGGTTATCGGTAACGTAATATTAGTATTCGGTTATCTGGTATCGGTTAAGAAATTTTTGTACGCTCCATTCCCTAATAATATATAATATAGATTATAATTAACAATAATTAATTAATTAATTATATATTTTATAAATATTAATATAATAATAATAAAAAAACATAATATATATATTATAATAATATATATTATATAATATAATAATATATATTATATTATATAATATATATTAATAACTAATATATAATATATTTAACTTATTTCTCCCCTGGAAGGTTTCATCCTGTCAGTGGGACTAGCATATTTCGTCATCTGCTCTTAAAAGTCCCTCTCCTAAAGTGCTCTAAAAGATCATGTTTTACGACTCGTTGGTTTCAGAGCCACTCCTTGAGTTTTATTTAAACTCCCAGGGAGGGTTCTCCCCCTTTCGGTGGGACTAACACCTTCTACATTAACCCCTAAATTCTTTCTCAAAGAGTTCTCCAGTAGATCGTGCTTCTCGGAGCTGTTGTTTCCCATGCTGATCCTGGAGTTGTTACAAGCAGTAAGAAATAATTATGGGGTCGGTTTGCTAGACCTGTCGCTCTTCTTTTTACTCTACTCGTATGATCCAACTCTGTCGACTAATCCAAACTCTTCTTTTCTCAATGTTCCATCTGTTGCTTCTTTCTTTTCTTTTCCCATCTATTTTTAAGTACATCCACTCTCGAC
>SEYY01018585.1:20000-30000 GCA_009176605.1 Armadillidium nasatum | reverse complement strand
AAATATAAATAAATAAATAAACACATAAGTATATAAAAATAAAAAAAGAGTCGACGTACCCTTAATGTATGGTTCAGTATTGCAATGGAAAAGAGAACTAGTAATTATCAAGTCCAGATTATACATTCTCTCAAGCTCTTTGTCTAGTCTCCAGCTCTCTCTCTCTCTCTCTCTCTCTCTCTCTCTCTCTCTCTCTATCTATCTATCTATCTATCTATCTATCTATCTATCTATCTATCTATCTATCTATCTATCTATCTATCTATCTATCTATCTATCTATCTATCTATCTATCTATCTATCTATCTATCTGTTAATCTATCTATCTATCTTTCAATTATTTGCTATAACTTAGATATAATCCATCACAGTCCTGATGTTTCTCTATCAAACATATCCGGATCAAAGGCTGAAATAGTTTTTTTTTTCTTTTTTTTTTTCATGACAACATTTTCCTATTATTTTAAGAATTTCTGGTATCCAAAGGGTATATAAAGATACTAAACTTAAAAGCTTCCTGGATATATCTTGATAAGGCATCACCGTATTTATATCATTCAAAAGTTCGAACCAATATAACGCTAGCATTACATAGCATGCTTAAGTTAAGCTCTATTTTTTTTTATTTCCTTTTTTAAAATCTTAGGGTGAATAATAGTCAATATGGTGTAAATACATATAAATTAAAGACATATAAGTATGATTAGAATAAAATAATAATGTTTCTATGGTATTTACCCTAAGCAACATTCTAACCAACCTAACTAAGCCTAATCAGCCATCCTTATTCCAGCATTTTCAAGTTAACATATTTCAAATACTAGGCAAATATTTTATATTAAACATGAAAAAACAGTTATTTTCATGCATTGCTCTGCTAAGATCTGGAACTTTTACTATCATTAGCTATTCCCGCATTTTCAAGTTAAAATATTTCAAATACGAGATAAATATTTCATATTAAACATAAAAAAGCAGATGTTTTCATGTATTGCGCTGCTACGATCTGTATTTCTTACTATCATTAACTATTTTAATCATTTTCAACATAATCGACTATCGACACTTATACAGGAAATTTACCAATATAGACAGTTGGATGCATTAAAAATGAACGATTCATGGGCAATCCCTATTTAAGGAGGGGTGAAGAGCAAAGATGAGTGAAAGATTCAAATCAAAAATAAAAATCACCCTTCAGGTCCCACCTAACGCAAATTTCTTAGGTGAGCGCAGACGCGGGCTTTAAAGAAATTGAGATTAAATTCGGAAGGAAAACAGAAGATGGGAGAGAGTTCCACAAAACAGAGTTAACTGGAAAGAAGGAGGCACCACAGCGGACAAGCCTGGAGTTTTCTATGTCACACAAAATTGCAGTAATGCACCCTTATGTCCCCTTGTGGAGGTATACGAGTGGAAGGTCCCTCGAGCATTTACCGCTGTAGTACCTATAGAAAAGAGACAAGGCACCAACGTCAGGTCGCAAAAATAAAAAGACAAGAAAATTAGAAAGAGTGGAAGATTTTATTAGTCTTTAGCCTTTGACTCAACCCTATCCAAAAGACGGGTGAAACCTGAGCCACCCAAAATACGAGAGCAGTACTCCATACAGGGGCGGATGAGATCCCTGTATAATTGGAGTAACTGCGAGGAAGGAAAAAATTCTCGCAGCGTAAACATAACTCCCAGATTCTTTGAAGCCGCCCTAGCAACCATTGAGATATGAGGTTTTCCAACCTATTTTTGTTTATGTGAAGGCCAAGAATGTTTATATTGTCAACAGGAGAGATGGGAGAACCATCGAAAGAAATAGAAAAGTTTGGAGATTTCTTTGAGGGGGAGAGTTTTACAAGTTGGGTTTTTAAATAATTGAATTACACTTTGTTGAAACAACCCCACTGCGAAATTCTATCCATATCAGCAAGAATGTAATCGGAAAGATGAACATGAGAGGCAACTCTATATGAAAGAAATGGAGTAAATTTCAAATTAGTAGAAGAATGGAAAGTTGAGTCATCGGTATATGAATGGAAAGTGTTAGATGAACAGCTGAGAAGGTCATTAATTAAAATAAGAATAGAGTAGGAGACAAAACAGAGCTCTGAGGAACACCACTATTGACAGTAAAGAAGAAGAAGTGGCTCCATCGACAACAGCCGAAATGGAACGATTAGAAAGAAAGCTAGACATAAGTAAGCAAAAGAAGGAGGAAACCCAAAGGAAGGGGGCTTGGAAAGCAGTAACGATTCAAGAACAGACATTATTTCACGAAGGTTCACTCATTCTAGCAATATATAGCTTGTTAACTTCAAGGCGACTAAACCAAAATATTGCTTGAATGTCTACATATCATTTTCGTGTTAACTTAAATTAACCTAACTATTTCCATCACAGAGGTAACTACCTCTCAATAGTTAACTCTCTTCTAACCTTTCGCTCGATACTAGACAATGCTTAGATAATAACTTAAATCCCATGCATACCCCTCCATATCAAAGAGAGATAACCAAACTATTTGGCATATGTAACATTCCTCGATGTACATCTCTTTCATTATTCATCCATACTCACTGAATAAAAATAAAAATACACCTACAACCTAAAAACCTTTCACATGCATTCACACATACTTACACACAAGTGTACGTACATGCATGCATACATGCTTACATGTAAAAACTCGCTTGATATATATATATATATATATATATATATATATATATATATATATATATATATATATATATATATATATATATATATATATATATATATATATATATATATATATATATATATATATATATATATATATATATATATATATATATATATATATATATATATATATATATATATATATATATATATATATATATTATATATATATATATATATATATATATATATATATATATATATATATATATATATATATATATATATATATATATATATATATATATATAATATATATAAAGGGGCGGGGCTTTTCCTTGTTTTGTGATAATGTACTCTGTTGATTGGCTGAATATAATTAATTTATTCTCTGATAGCGTGAAGCTCGGATGGACAAAGTTGGTCTCAGTATATTTGTAAGTAATGTAAAAATGTTATAATATATTATTGTAATTATATATATATATATATATATATATATATATATATATATATATATATATATATATATATATATATATATATATATATATTATATTACGGGTTTATGTGCTTACATTTATTTTTTAAAGAAATTGGCTTGTTACATTATGTTCATATTACTTATATAAAATACATACATTTATAATGTTTATGTAATATTTAGTGAAGATTGTTTAAAATATTGAGTGAAAAACTTTTATATTAAAACGGTCAACAATGTGTGTAATTGTAATCATGTTTGTGTCGTTTTATTTACTTGAGTGTAACGTTTACCTGTTTGTGTTTAAATGTATTTATTGACAGCTAAGATATCTGATATACCAGGTAAACGAGATTATGGGTATGTTTCTGTTTGTGAGAGGAGTGAGAGGAAGTTGCGGCTATGGATGTTGTATTAACGAATATATATCCGGCATGTACTTATTATGAGTTAGCGAGTATGTGTGTGTGAATGTATTTGGATATTTAAAAGAGTAATCATGTTTAAGTTGCTGCCTTTACAAGCTTCTATAGATCACCTCATGCTGATAAAGTAAGGTGTCTGATTGGTATAGGGTTTGAGATACCACTACTCATACCATTATGTATAGCATAATATTAATAATAATGATTTGTGGGTATGTTTGTATATATATGTGTTTGTACGTGAGCTTAGCAAGGCATGGGCTATGTCCTTATGCGAAGTAGCACCCTATACCCATCTAAAGAGTCAAATATGGGTGTTTCTACATAGGTTTACCATGTTTTGTATAATATAATAATAATAAGTATATATATACATATTATTCTCATATTATATATATATATATTATATATATATAATACATATATTATAATATATTTGGAGAAAGAAGTTATAGGAGGAAAGAGAAATGGAAATTAAAGGCCTACGTGATCTGATATGATAAGGGAAAATAGATATGTTCCAGAATATACCAGTAGAGTACATATAAGATTCAGCATAGTCGTTAAATCTGGGGTCAGAGAGTTGGAGAAAGAAAGGAGGGGTATGTGTAGAAAGACGAGTTGCACGAGCCCTTCTGAATGGAGGAGGTATGCGACGAGAGAGTTTAGAAGAGCAGTCGTCATTGTAATAGTGATAATATATAGTGACTCAACAATCCAACTGGCAGAAAGAGCTGAAGAGTTGACAAGACGAAAAACCCTAGGTTCCACCTTCTCAAGGATAGCTCTATGAGTGGAACAACCCCAGATGTGTGACGCATACTCCATACAGGGGCGAACAACACCCCTATACAAAGCAAGCAACTGGGGTGGGTGAAGAAATACTGAAGGCGCCTCTGAACACCCAAACTCTTAGAAGGTTGTTTAGAAAGAAATGTAATATGGTCTTTCCAAGAAAAATCACGAGAAAAAGTAACACCAAGAATATTAGGGAGAGATGAAGATCTGAGTCGAGTGTTTTCAAAGGAAATATCACAGTTGTGTGGAAGATTGTATCGAGTAAAGATATGGAAGAATTGAGTTTTGGTGACATTGAAAACAACCATGTTCTCTCTGACCCAATTTGAAATGCGAGATAGATCAGAGATCAGCTACTCCAAAGATACCTTCCTTGCGTCTAGAAACTGTTGTTGGAAGGGGCGCTTTTCAAATTGAAAAGAGTCATGAAGGGTGGAGTCATTAGTATAGAGTGGAAAAGGGATAAAGTAACAGAGAGAAGGTTATTTATGAAAAGCAGAAAAAGTGTTGGGGATAGGACAGAACCTTGAGGAACACAAGTATTAATTGATTTAAAAGAAGAACGATGGCCGTCTACAATAGCTGCTATATAACGACCGGAAAGGAAATTAGAGAGAAGGTCACAGAAAGAAGGATAGATTCCGAAAGAGGGAAGTTTTGAAATCAAAGCTTTGTGTCAGACTCTATCGAAAGGTTTCGATATGTCTAGCTCAACAGCAAAGGATTCACCGAAATGCCGAAGAGCGGAGGACCTTTTCTTAACAAATATTGTTCAGGTTTATTAATATTTATCCCTTGAAAAAGGTTCTGACTCTAAAAGGCTATGGGAAAGTTTTTGTTTTATTTTTATCTTTTCAAAAATATTTTGGCTATATCTTTTTCCTTGCAATACTTAAAAAAATTTCTCTTCAATAATTTTTTTTAGATTTAGTCCTTGTGCAGTGTTTCTGATTTGGGCCAGATCGGTCAAGAGATAGAGCCTGGGGTCGAAAAAAAATTGGGTTGTGAAAATCCAAAATTTCTCAACAATCCTTTCTTCTTTTTGTTATAACTTTTTTGTCACTAACGATATGGGCCAAAAAAATTTTTACAAGCCTTTTCTTCAATTTATCTTCAAAACAAGTATTTCACATGTATTTCTAGAAAAACGTTACGAACAAAATAATTTGGAAAGCATTTTGAAAAAGGAATTTTTTTTTTTAAACATTTTGTCTAAACTATTTTGACTAACTTTTTTAGAGGAACCTAATTAAAAAAAATGTCCAGTAACTTTTTGATATGATCTTCCTGCAGCGTCAATGAAAATTTGGGCTTGATCGGTCAAGAAAACAAAAACAAAAAACGCTGAATCAAAAATAAGGAGTGCCAGTGGAGTGCCAAAATTTTGGTACTACAGAAATTTTGCATGAATGCAAAAATACTTATCTCGCCTAATAAAGAATATTTCTCAAATTTGATAGTAGTGCCTATAATATTAAAATTGCTATTGCAAAATGAAAATATTAATAAAGTGTCCGCTCTCAACCCTAAGTTTGTTGATTCAATAATCCATGTTTAAAAAACTCTTCTCTCTAAAATAAAATATGGATTAAAGGAGCCCAAAGAGTTTGAATCTGAACATCGTGTTCGAGTGTTCTATCACTTTGTTTTAATGTTAGATATGATAAATCCGGCTTTTTTATGTCATATTGGCATTGTCGCATTCGAGGAGAGGAACGTAGAGAGTTCCCCCTTGAATAGTGCAATTTTTCCTAGGATCTTCATGAGGGATCGAACCAGCATCTTCAATTACGTGAGTAAAGCCCTTTACATTTTTCCTATTCAACTTAAAGCTTAAGAAATTAATTATTTTATCTTTACTTTTAAGATTTTAAAATTTCTTTTAGAAATTCGGAAGATTCGGATATAACCAGAATACCCTCAAATGCGATTTCATGCCCACTGGAAATGCCTCCTATTTAATCACACCAAGAGTATTCTTTTTCGGTCTTCAGAGCACAGTACCTATTTTTTTTATCTTAATAGGGTACTTCGTGATTCTGGTGCAGGTTTACAGCAGCAATAGATTCATCACGGGGTACAAGTCCATGTTAGTAATAATTGTCTTTTCTCATGATCTTATTGTAAAATTATTAATTCTTATCCTTCACTTAAGAGTTTAAGGAATATTTTATTATCATTATATATATATTCCACCATGAGATTCTTTATCGGAACTTACAATTATTAATGATTATAATTGAGAAAAGTCATTTGGAAAGCAACACTTTAAATAAGTTATAGATTTTCAACGAGAATAAACTAATTTTTATATTATAAAGGAAAATTAATCTTTCACATTTTATTTTGTTAAACTGTTTTTAAAAAACTTTGAGGTAAGCATTCCTAAAAAGTGATCATTGATATTGTTAAATGCTATTTATCTCTCTTTCTTTCAACAGAACCACTACAGTAAAGAATATGTGTATCCGCAAAAACAAAACCACACGCCTCATTATATTTATCCTCACTTTGTTTTTTGTATGCGTTATTCCTGCATGCATTTATAATGCTTTTATTCACGAAAGCGAACTTGGAGAAAAGAGGAATAAAAAAATTGGTATTGCTGTGTATTGCCTTTATTGGGTTCACTACGCCGCCAACAATTTTGTTTATGTCGTTAGCAACGAAAAATTTAGGAACATTTACCATCAGTTTTTTTGTATGATTTTATGCCGAGATATTCCTTCTCCCTCCACAGCTGTATGTCTAGGGATACATAATAACAGAACCTGTAAAATTCACAAAATAATGACCACCAGAGAACACCCGGATATGAGAAATCGAGCCCCCTCTGAAATGACTATTGATGGGTTCAGTACAAGAGACTTTTTGAAGAAGTTGCAGACACATATAAACATTCTTTCAATCAATCTAAATATAATAAACACCAGAGAACTTTCAATATTGGTATATCCTGAGGCTCATCTTACCACTGAAAAGACTAATCCTGTATGCTACGACAAAAACAAATTCTCATCTCTTAGCCGGGGAAGCTACCTTAAGTTGTATGACAGAAGATCAAGTCTTCATAATTCAAAAAAGAGAGCCCCCAAAATAGGGAGATCTCTTTCTGTGTAATTGAATATTTTTGGATAGTAAATATTATATGATTTTTCCTTCAGATTAAAGAAAATTTAAAGATTTACAATAGGTATATTATCTTTCTTACTACGTCAGAGGACAAATGAAGTTTAGAAAGGATAGTAGCACACCAACTCAAAATAAATTCGCTGTAATGAAGAAGATGACATATTTACAACTGCGAGGAACACTCAAGTAATATTTATTCAATAAAGACTGGCAGATGAACAAGTAGGATAACGTCAAGCAAGTCATGCTTATATTCGTCTTAACTCCTTGAAAGTTTCGTGTTTGGAAAGTAGTGAAATGTGTATATAAATTATGAGATAAACGTTAACAGTATTATTAACAGTATTTTTATAGAAATCTAAAAAGAATAAAATGTAAAAATTTCAAAGAAATGGTGACAAATCTCAGTCATTTTTTTATTTTGTACATTTGATTTAGAAGATTTTTCTTTTTCAAACTTTTCTTCACTGACATAATCAGAAAAGTTTAAATATTTTGAAAAATATGGTATTTTAATAAAATAATTTTATTATTTTGTAAATCTAAAATATTGTAGAACAAGTTATGGTGTTAAAATATATTGATCTCTTCTGTACTCTAAATTTCATTAATTCTAAAAACTTAAAAATTCGGTCACAAGCAAAACTCTTGATTTGGAAATTCATACGAAAGTATATTTCAAGCAGTGAGTATTTGATATTTCAAAGATGAAAGAATTCTAATAATTTTATCGATGACAAAAAATTCAAAGACATAGTTTTATTTTGCTCTGCTATGTGTGTAAAATATCACTTAAAAATACAAAAATAATGCATACTTATTTCTATTATTGTATTATTTTAATATGTTTTAATAATATTTTCTTTGTTTTTTTTGGGGGGATAAATCTCATTTACTATGCGAATGTTAAATGCAGTATCAGGGATGTTAATGTAATTTCAACAAATAAAAAAAAAACAAAAAAAAAACAGATACATTCTTTTGTCGTTTCAAATTTAAGTCCGTGTATCTGCGTTTTAGATCTACCAACTTGTCTTAAATTGTTATATTTAAAGCTTTTTGTGTGAAGTAAATGGAACTAAGCGTTCTTAGTGGCAATATTTGGTAAGAATATCAAGCTTGTTATTTGCTGTATATTGAACTAAAGCGAGATCAAAAGATGACTCAAATGTTAATATGAAATTTAAGTTATTCAACTATTCTCAATTAAAAATTCTTTATTAACCTCTTAATAAATTTATGATTTTCTTTTATTTTTAAAAGTGAATTCCTGTACTTTAAAAAAGGTTCGAACTTTCTAGAATAATAAAATAGACTTTAAATAAATGTTTTCCATTTCATCTATTACTGCATTATTTTTTTTTATTATATTTTTTTTTTGTATTTTTGGTTACATATCTCATTTACTTTACAAATTTTAATTTCAGCATCAGAGATGCTAATGTAACTTCAATAAATAGATAAAACAGATCCATGCATTTGTCGCTTCAAATTTAAGTGTTTATGTATGCGCTTCAAATCTACCAACTTATTTTAAATTTTCAGAAGTATGATTAGAAAAGTTTTTTCTTATATTTTTTTTTATTTTCAGATAATTTTATTCGTTAAATGTCCGTTGCGTTATTAACGTGAGTTCAAATTCAAAGAGAGAGTAGTTGAGTGGGAGGGAAAATTCGAGGGTTTAACAGTTTTGTTAAATGGAGAAAGAACGTTCCTTACTCTCTCTTGGGCCAAAATGGTTAGACAAAATTAATTTTATATGAGCTTTGCAAACCAAAGAAAGCTAGAATTTACGAGTGACAAAATTGCTTTAATATGTATGTGTATATGTGTGTGTTTTCTTGTCAAAACAATGTTGATACATAAGAAAAAATCAAAAAAAAAAATAAATAATAATAAATAAATATATATTATTAATATATAATATATATATATATATTATATATATATATATATATATATATATATATATATATATATATATATATATATATATATATATATATATATATATATATATATATATATATATATATATATATATATATATATATATATATATATATATATATATATATATATATATATATATATATATATATATATATATATATATATATATATATATATATACTTATGAAATATTTTCTTATCTTTTTAACTGAAAATGGCTTCTGTGAGGACGAATTCTGGGAGCTCAAAATTTGTATCAAACATTCTAAATTAACATACAAAGGCAAATTAAATATCTTTTTATACACGAAATTTACCTCAAAACTTATCAAATCTATTTAGTTTTGAATATAGATACATTGCAAAAAAAAAAAAAAAAAAAAAAAAAAACAATCGAATTTACTAACAATTATAATAGTAATTAGTATAATATTTATAATACAAAGTATAAAAATTATTTTAATAATAATATCAAAAATAAGAAAATAATAATAATAATAAAAATAAAAATAACAACTAAAATAAATGATGCTGAAAAAAAATAAAATAA
>SEYY01018585.1:5000-17500 GCA_009176605.1 Armadillidium nasatum | reverse complement strand
TTTTTCTAATGTTAGAAATGATAAATCAGGCTTTTTTTTATGTTAAATTGACATTGTCGCATTCGAGGAGAGGAACCTAGAGATTTCCCTCCTCCGAATAGTGCAATTCTTCCTAGGATCTTCATGAGGGATCGAACCGGCATCTTCAATCACATGAGTAAAGCACTTTACCTTTTTCCATTTAACTTAAAGCTTAAGAATGTAATTATTTTATCTTTACTTTTAATTTTTAAAATTTCTTTTAGAAATTCGGAAGTTTCGGATACAACCAGAATACCCTCAAATGCGATTTCATGCCCACTGGAAATGCCTCCTATTTAATCACACCAAGAGTATTCTTTTTCGGTCTTCAGACCACCGTACCTATTTCTTTTATCTTAATTGGGTACTTCGTGATTCTGATGCAGGTTTACAGCAGCAATAGATTCATCACAGGGTACAAATCCATGTTAGTAATAATTATCTTTTCTCATGACCTTGTTGTAAAATTATTAGTCCTTGTCCTTCACTTAAGAGTTTAAGGAATATTTTATTTTTATTGATATAAATTCAACCATAAGATTTTTTATCGGAACTTACAATTATTAATGATGGTAATTGAGAAAAGTCATTTGGAAAGCAACACTTTAAATATGTTATAGATTTTCAACGAGAATAAACTAATTTTTATATTATAAAGGAAAATTAACCTTTCACATTTTAATTCATTAAACTGTTTATAAATGCATTGAGGTAAGTATTCCTAAAAAGTGATCATTGATATTGTTAAATGCTATTTATCTCTCTTTCTTTCAACAGAACCACTACAGTAAAGAGTATGTGCATCCGCAAAAACAAAACCACACGCCTTCTCATATTTATCCTCACTTTGTTTCTTGTATGCGTTATTCCTAAATGCATTTACAACGTTGCTATTCCCGAAAGCGAATTTGGAGAAAAAAAGAATAAAAAAATTGGTATTGCTGTGTATTGTCATTTATTTTGTTCACTACGTAGCCAACAATTTTATTTATGTCGTTAGCAACGAAAAATTTAGGAACATTTACCGTCAGTTTTTTTGTATGATTTTATGCCAAGAAATTCCTTCTCCCTCTACAGCTATATGTTTAGGGATATATAATAACAGAACCTCTAGAATTCAGACAATAATGACCACCAGAGACCACCCGGAAATGAGAATTCGAGCCCTCTCTGAAATGACTATTGATGGGTTCAGTACAAGGGACTTTATGATGAAGTCGCAGACACAAATAAACATTCTTTCTATCAATCTAAATATTATAAACAGCAGAGAACTTCCTATTTTGGTATATCCTGAGGCTCATCTTACCACTGAAAAGACCAATTTCGTATGCTACGAAAAAAACAAATTCTCATCTCTTAGCCGGGAAAGCTACCTCAATTTATATGACAGAAAATCAAGACTTCATAATTCAAAAAAGAGAGCCCCCAAAATAGGGAGATCTCTTTCTGTGTAAATGAATATTTTTTGGACATTAAAGTATTCTATGATTTTTCCTTCAGGTTAAAGAAAATTTAAGGATTTACAATAGGTATATTATCTTTCTTACTACATCAGAGGGCAAGTGAAGTTTTGAAAGGTTAGTAGCACACCAACACAACATAAATTCGCTGTAATAAAGAAGATTACATATTTATAACTGAGGGCAACACTCAAGTTATATTTATTCAATAAAGGCTGGCAGATGAACAATTACGATAACGTCAAGAAAGTTATGTTCGTCTTAACTCCTTCGAAAGTTTCGTGTTTGGAAAGTAGTGAAATGTGTATATAAATTATCAGAAAAACGTTAACAATATTATTTACAGTATATTTAAAGAAATCTAAAAAGAATAAAATTGTAAAAATTTCAAACAAATCGTGAAAATCTCCGTCATTTTTATATTTTGTACATTTGATTTTGAAGACTTTATTTTTCAAGCAATCTTCACAGACATAACAAGAAAAGTTTAAATATTTTGAAAAATAAGGCATTTTCATAAAATAATAAATTTTATTATTTTGTAAATCTAAAATATTGTAAATAAGTTATGTGTTAAAATAGATTGATCTCTTCTGTATTCTTAATTTCATTAATTCTAAAAACTTAAAAATTTGGCACTAAGCAAACCTCTTGCTTTGGAAATTCATACGAAGGTATATTTCAAGCTGCGAGTATTTGATTATTTCAAAGATGAAACAATTCTAACAATTTTATCGATGACAAAAAATACAAAGACATAGTTTTATTTTGCATTGTTATGTGTGTAAAATTTCACATAAAAATACATAAATAATGCATACTTATATATAATATTGTATTATTTTATGTTTTTATAATTTTTTCTTTGTATTTTTTGGGATAAATCTCATTTACTTATGCGAATGTTAAATGCAGTATCAGGGATGTTAATGTAATTTAAACAAATGAAATAAAACATGCAGATACATGCTTTTGTCGCTTCAAATTTAAGGGCATGTGTCTGCGTTTTAGATCTACCAACTTGTCTTAAATTGCTATATTTAAAAGCTTTTTATGTGAGGTAAATGGAACTATGCATTCTTAGTGGCAATATTTGGTAAGAATATCAAGCTTGTTAGTTGCTGTACATTGAACTAAAGCGAGACAAAAGATGTCTCAAATGTTAAATGAATTTAAGTTATTTAACTATTTGCTATTAAAAATTCTTTATTAACCTCTTTATAAATTTGTGATTTTATTTTATTTTTAAAATGGAATTCCTGTACCTTTTAAAAAGGTTCGAACTTTCTAGGATAATAAAATAGACTTTAAATAAATGTTTTCTATTTCATCTATAACTGTATTATTTTTTGTTTTTATAATATTTTCATTGTATTTTTCGTTACATATCTCATTTACTTTACGAATATTAAATTCAATATCAGGGATTCTAATGTAATTTCAAAGAAATGGAAAAAACAGATACATGCATTTATCTCTTCAAATTTAAGTGTATTTGTCTGCGTTTCAAATCTGCCAACTTGTTTTAAATTTTCAGAAGTATGATTAGAAAAGTTTTTTTTATATTTTTTTTTATTTTCAGATAATTTTATTTCGTTAAATGTCCGTTGCGTTATTTACGTGAGTTCAAATTCAAATAGAGAGTAGTTGAGTGGGAGGGAAAATTCGAGGGTTTTATGCAGTTTTGTTAAAAGGAGAATGACATTACGTTAGTCTGTCGTGGGCCACGTTGGTTAGGCAATTTAATTTAATATAAGCTATACAAACCGAAGAAAGCTAGAATTTCCTAGTGACAAAATTGCTTTAATATGCGTGTATGTGTATGTGTATGTGTTTTCTTGTCACAACAATGTTGATACATAAAAATAATTATAAAAAAAATAAAAATAAATAAAAAAATAAAAAACTTTTTTTTCAGGTAAAAGGAAAAACTTACAATACAGAATACAAATATATATATTTATGAGATATTTTCTTATCTTTTTAACTGAAAATGGCCTCTGGGATGACGAATTCGTCCTATGAGTTCAAATTTTGTTTCAAACATTCTAAATTAACATACAAAGGTAAATTAAATATCTTTTTATTCACGAAATTTACATCAAAACTTATCAAATCTATTTAGTTTTATATATAGAAAAATTTTAAATTTTTAGTAAAAAAATTTTAATAAAAAAATTTTAATAAAAAAATAAAATTTATAAAAATAAATAATAAAATAATATGAAAATACATAAAAAAATAATAAAATAAAATAATAATAAAATAATAATAATAAAATAATAATAAATAATAAAATAAATAATAATATAATTAATATAATAATAATAATAATAATAATAATATATAATAATAATAATAATAATAATAATAATAATAATAATAATAATAATAATAATAATAATAATAATAATAATTAAAATAATTAAAAAATCAAATTAAAAAAATCAATTTAATTACAAAAACTATAGTAATTAGGATAGTGTTTATAATAAAAGTATAAAAATTATAATAATAATAATAATAATAATAATAATAAAATTAATAAAAATAATAATAATAAAACTAACAATAACTAGCAACTATAATAATAATTAAATAATAATAATAATAATAATAATATATAATAATAATATTAATAATAATAATAATAATAATAATAATAATAATAATAATAATAATAATAATAATAATAATAATAATAATAATAATAATAATAATAATAATAATAATATAATAATAATTAATAAAAATAAAATAATGAGATCAAACTGTAATGATAATTACGAATATAATAATAACAATTATTACCATCATCATCACTATTATAATTAATTTAATTAATAGCTGCTTAAAGAAGATACGTACTACATGCAAGTCTGGGATCAGAGAGTTGGAAAGAGAAAGGATGAGACTGTGTAGAAAGGCATGTCGCACGATCGCTTCTCAATAGAGGAGGTATGTGACGAGAGAGTTCAGAAGAGCAGTGTCCATTGTAATAGCAATAGTATAGAGAGACTGACGCAACAATTCGACTGGCAGAAAGAGACTGGAGAGAATTAGTGAGAGTAGGAGAGTTGATAAGACGAAAAGCCCTAGACTCAACCTTTTAAAGGAGAGCTGTATGAGTGCAACTACACCAGATGTGTGAGGCGTACTCAGTACTAGGGTGAACGATACCCCTATAAAGAGCAAACAACTGGGGGGAAAGGAGTGAAGAAATTTTGAAGGTGTCTCAGAGCACTTAACCTCCTAGAAGCTTGTTTAGAAAGAGAAGAAATGTAATCTTTCTAAGAAAAATCACGAGGAAAAGAAACGCCAAGAGTATTAAAGAAGAGATGAAGGATTATACTTTGTAATGTAGTGTAGGTCAATAATAAAAGGTCAATAATGAAGAGTAGGTCAATAATAAAAAACAGAAAGAGTGTTGGGAAAAGGACAGATCCTTGAGGAACACTGCTATTAATAGATTTAAAGGATGAATGGTTGCCGTTTACAACAGCTGCTTATGACGACCGGAAAGGAAATCACGATTTTGCACGATTTTAAAATATTTTCTTCGATTCATAGAATTTTTCCTTTACTTCTGTACTTCTAAATAACAAAATGGATTCAATTAGTACATTCAAGCTACTGTCTCCTTTCATCTGACGAAAAAGTATTAACAGTTCCTCAGAAGCCTTCAGTTCTTTTGATCACTTTCCAATTCCTTCTCTTTTCTTTTTTTCCAGCTGTTTCCAGAGCTTCCGATTACGATAGCAATCAGTATAATAATAAAATATATATATATATATATATATATATATATATATATATATATATATATATATATATATATATATATATATATATATATATATATATATATATATATATATATATATATATATATATATATATATATATTGTGTGTGTGTGTGTGTGTGTGTATAAGCTCTTTGCATAATATTAGGTTCATAATCTTTAAAGGTGGAACGAATTGGTTTAAGATCAACTGATAATCGTCCCCTTTAATAAAACCAAATAAATGTCCCAAGAGACAAGGGGAAAATTTTCGATGTGAAGGAAATACCCCAAAAATGAGCGAGAAAACCACCAAACCATTTACCGCCTTATCTGCATTTTTAAACGCATTTTTAAATTATTATTATTATCATTCGGAATTAATATGCATGGCAATATTAATAGTTTGCATAAATTACAGAATATTATTATTATTATTATTATTATTATTATTATTATTATTATTATTATTATTATTATTATTATTATTATTATTATTATTATTATTATTATTATTATTATTATTATTATTATTATTATTATTATTATTATTATTATTATTATTATTATTATTATTAAGGTATATTATTGATTTTTTTATTACTATTTTTATTATTACTTACTATCATTAATAATATTACTGACCTTTCTGAAAATACTTAGCAAGGTTGATATATTATTATTATTATTATTATTATTATTATTATTATTATTATTATTATTATTATTATTATTATTATTATTATTATTATTATTATTATTATTATTATTATTATTATTATTATTATTATTTATTATTATTATTATTATTATTATTATTATTATTATTATTATTATTATTATTATTATTATTATTATTATTATTATTATTATTATATTATTATTATTATTTTTTTTATTTTTATTTGTCATTTTTTTTGAATTTACTTACTAATAAAAAATAAAATTCAAAAATTTATCTATCTATTAAACTGTGGGGCTCAATGGAAACCAATGTGTATACCCTTAGTAGTATAAACTGTACAGTCACTTCACTATTCTTATTATTATTTTTTTATTATTATTGGTATTATTATTATTATTATTATTATTATTATTATTATTATTATTATTATTATTATTATTATTATTATTATTATTATTATTATTATTGTATTTTTATTATTATTAATTTTTGTAGTATAACCTTGAATGTACATATACTGAATAAAGAATTTATGAATTATGAATTATGAAATATTAATATTATTTATTATTATTTTTATTAGTATTATCATCATTGTTAAATTATTATTATTATTATTATTATTATTATTATTATTATTATTATTATTATTATTATTAATGATAATAAAAATAGTCAAGTTATTGTTATTAAGAATAATATTATTAAACCAAAATTTCTATTACTATTTTTGTTTTTTTTTACTATTTTAATTAAACTAAATAAATTAAAATTAATAGGTAATATTGAATAATAATAATAATTAATAATAATAATAATAATAATAATAATAATAATAATAATAATAATAATAATAATAATAATAATAATAATAATAATAAATAATAAAAAAAAAAAAAAAAAAAAAAAAATAATATATATATATATATATATATATATATATATATATATATATATATATATATATATATATATATATATATATATATATATATATATATATATATATATATATATATATATATATATATATATATATAGTCATACACATTTCATTTCTTCCATAGCTTTTTCATTACTTTGTTATTATCACATTGACTTCATTGGTAGTTCATTCGTAAGCATCTTTTAATCCTTATATAATAAAGTAGCAAATCGATGGGTAAGTTTGGACAACTTCTTCACATGTTGGTGTCATTCTATCTCTCGATTTCTGGCCATTATATTTGCAAGGCGGTACGTAGTACGCAAGTGTGATCATGTTTATTGATGCGCTTGACTCTGCCTTCAGGAATTTAATTAGATTTTGAAATTTGTACAGGTGTTTGTTATTTCTGGTATATATTCTTTTCAACGTATGATCAACTCAACTTGTTGATCATACGTTATATATGCTCTTCTTGAATGGTCTCGTATTTCTTGCCTTTCTCCTAACACTGTCTCATCGATTTACTTTATATAAAACGTCCAAGCCTTCATGGGAAATTAACGCTAAATAAATTTTTCTTCTTTTCAAGAAGGTATTCAAATATTTGAAAAAGACAAGAATTATTATTTTTTGAGTACTTATCTCAAAAAAAAAAAAATTATTATTTTTGAGTACTTATCTCAAAAAAAAAAAAAAAAAAAAAACTAATTTGGTTTTCGCAGGAGTTAATTTATTTCAGAGTTTATTGCTTTCCTTGAACACTACGTTTATTTTAACGTATCATGGAGTATCTATGGACACCCCAGTACACTCTTTAGAGGGGCTACGAATTCAATATCGCAGAAAGCTATTAGTCGAAGTTGATAAAACAAACTTTCTTTCTCTCGTAAAAGTATTTTTTAAATTTGAAAAATAATCCACTGAAAACTGACAATATGCGAAATTCAGTAACAAATCAATTGATAATAATCAGTAAATTTAACCTATTAATGTGTTATAAATAAATTATTATTTTTTATTATGCTTACAAAATTACAAAAAGTTTGAATTTTAACATAACATTAAAACCTATTTAAAATGAAACTATGTTCAAAAACTTTTGAGTAAGAAGTATTTGGTTCAAACAAAAGAAGGACTTTCAAACTAAAGAAGGGTTATTCAAACAAAAGAAGGGTTATTCAAACGAAAGAAGGGTTGTTCAAACTAAAGAAGGGTTGTTCATGCAAGTGTTCAAACTAAAGAAGGGTTGTTTAAACTAAAGAAAGGTTATTCAAACTAAAGAAAAGTTGTTCAAACTAAAGAAGGGTTGTTCATGCAAGTGTTCAAACTAAAGAAGGGTTGTTTAAACTAAAGAAAGGTTATTCAAACTAAAGAAAAGTTGTTCATGCAAGGGCTGTTCAAACTATGAGAGAGAATTGTTTGACCTTCTAATGTCACACAATTCATGCGAGTATAAAAAAATTTTTATAAAAATAATTTAATAGGAATTTATGTGGGTATCGAACCTGGAGTATATAATTAATTCAAATAAAATATTTCCCAAAACCTGCAAAAAAGATTTAATTATTTCCAACAAAAGATTTATTTATTCTTCAATTGATTTTGTTTTAAATATTTTGATATTCTTCCAGATTTTAAAAAAAAAAAAAGAAAAAAACAAACAAACTTTAAATTCCAATAAATGTATCTTGTTTTATTTTAAAAGGTCTGCAAAAAATAAATAAATAAATAAATAAATCTTTATATATTTCAATTTGTATTTACATATTTTTATTTCCTCTTCATTTTATTTAGGATGGTACTTATTCTGTGCATGAAATATGAAGAAGTAAAAATATACATGTTGCAATTTAAATCAGAAAATATTATTTTTACATGGTTCCTTTTATATATATATATATATATATATATATATATATATATATATATATATATATATATATATATATATATATATATATATATATATATATATATATATATATATATATATATATATATATATATATATATATATATATATATATTAATATAAAAATATATTTAGATATATATATATATATATTATATATATATATATATATATATATATATATATATATATATATATTATATATATATATATATATATATATATATATATATATATATATATATATATATATATATATATATATATATATATATATATATATATATATATATATATATATATATATATATATATATATATATATATATATATATATATATATATATATATATATATATATATATATATATATATATATATATATATATATATATATATATATATATATATATATATATATATATATATATATATATATATATATATATATATATATATATATATATATATATATATATATATATATATATATATATATATATATATATATATATATATATATATATATATATATATATATATATATTCTATTCAAAATAATAACAAGGTTTTTGAAGAAGGATTTTAATGAGAACCTTCTCTGGGGGTTCCAAATTAAGGAGTCACGTGACATGACGTCATTAAGTGTTTATCCCACGGTTTTCCGAATGAGTTAAAATCATTTTATTTTTACAAAAGAATTGATCTTCCTTGTTAAAACACTTGATGGTTTTCGGTGAGGCGTTTGTGCGTTCGCATGTGTGTTCGCAGATGTGCAACGTCATCGGGTCTTCATGGAAAGAATGTGATATTAAATTAATAGTGACTTTTCAGGATTTAGGGTGTGTGTGAGTATTTGTATAAGATATTGAAGAGTACCTATTTCTTCTATAGACTCTCTCTCTCTCTCTCTCATATATATATATATATATTATATATATATATATATATATATATATATATATATATATATATATATATATATATATATATATATATATATATATATATATATATATATAGAGAGAGAGAGAGAGAGAGAGATTTAAAGAAATTTTAAATTAAAAAAATAAATAAAAAATAAAAATATAAATAAAACATTAAAATCTAGAAAAATAAATCTGAAAAGCAAATGAAACTAAAAGAAAAATTAAAAATTAAAATTGAAACCTTAAAATTCAAAATAAAACTTGAAATACTAAACAAAAATTAAAAATATAAAATTTACGAAACCTGAATAAAACTAAACTTTAAAACCTAAATAAAACTTTAAACTGAAAACATAAAATTCATGTGACCTAAATAAAACTTGATCTGAAAATTGAAACTAAACATAAAATTTCCTACGATACGAAGTAAGAATTACATAAAGTAAAAGACGAAGATCCAAATAGGCCTAAAACAACAGTTACAATAATTCGACATTAAAAAGAATAAATATTACAGGTGAGTTATTGTTTATTGACAATTACGATTTAATAAGCCTAAGCATTACACATATGAAACAAGCTTATTAATTAATAGAAAAAACAAAAACCTAAATATTCCTAAAACCACATGTTATGAAATCAGGTTAGAAAAAGAATTCAACAGCAAAGAGAATGAAGATTGACAGATCAGTGGGTTCCGGGTAGGCCTTCTTGACTGATAATTCTTTGTGAAACTTCATTGATGTTATTGTCACTTCTAGTCGTTTTGGGACGCCCGCTTCCTGCTTTTCGTTTAATGCTTGCAGTTTCATCAATTTTCTTTATCATAGTGTCTAAACCCCTTAAAGTCCATTCTTTGTGAGGGAATTCATGTAATAATTTCATTCTGCCATACTTCTTCTCCATTCGATAATGTTTAATAAGAATTTTATCTTCTTCGTTAAAAGGCATTATCTCAAGGATATAAATTTCTGAAATCAAACAATATAAATTAAGCTTTTTTATATAGCTTGAAAAAAAATCATAAAAAATCAACAAATAAAGGTAGAATTTTTTAAAATTTTCTCAAATATAAATAAACCATCAATTATGCTCTTGTCTAATTTTGAACTATCTACGTTGATCGAGTTATTGATAATTTAAAAATGCATTTTTTTTTTGGACCACCGTATATATATATATATATATATATATAATATATATATATATATATATATATAATATATATATATATTATATATTATATATATATTATATATATATATATATATATATATATATATATATATATATATATATATATATATATATATATATATATATATATATATATATATATATATATATATATATATATATATATATATATATATATATATATATATTATATATATATATATATGAGTTTTGCATGTTTAGGTATGCATTTACTTTAATGTATTGCATTAAAGAAAATTAAGAAAATCTTAAAAGAAATTGAAAATAACGAATTATTTTAGTTATCGCTTTATGAAGAAAACGGATGTTAGTTTAGTATATTTCAAATGCACCGTGCACAGTGAAAGGTTAATTAAGAAAACCTTCCTGGAAAAAGTATGAGAAGGGATGTGGGTAGGGGATTGACTGAGAGGAATCCTCTAAAAAGATGTAGGTGAGGTCTATAACATCCAATTAGGATTAAGAATCAGTTTTGGAGGGGTGAGGGTTGTATCCCCCATAGAACCTCACTGCATGGTGGCTACGACACTAAAATAATCTCAGAGAAGAATCGTGAATAACGACAGATGCTCAAAATAGGTTCAGGAACAATTAAAATTGGGTGCTGGGCTAAGCCACCAACCACATTGGGAGGGTGGGGGGAAGTAGTAAGGAGTTGAGTATACCTCTATGAGATGTGGCTCAACCCTCAAAACTGGTCCCCGAAAAAGGTTGAAAAAATTGAGGTGCTGTCGCTAAGCCACCAGCTCCTAAGGGGAAGGGTGAGAGTGGCAGAAGGATGTAGAAAGTAGGAGGGAGGAAGGAGAGAGTTTATATCCCTCTGAGTGGGGTTGAACCCTCAAAAGGGGATCAGAAAAGAGGCTAAAAAAATGGAGTGCTGGGGTAACACCCTCAGAGTGAGGTTCCTAACCTCGTGGCATTGAGGTTACCCCTATTGAGTATATGGGATGTTAAGGGTATTTCCCATCTCACTCCAGTGTCCAATGGTTCTCACCCTTTCGCACTCATTTCCACATCCTTCTACAACAACTCTATTACAGACACACATCCTTTTTTATAAAAATAATAATAATTATGGCGTCAAAAACAATAGCCCCGAGGGAAAGCTTCCAATAATAGACCCTCATCTACCCATTCCCTCATCACCACCTGGAAGTTGGTGTCCTTCGATAATGGAGTTGGCTTCACCAGGACTTTGCAGCCGGTTTGCTCTGAGGCACGGTCTATTTTTTTCATTAATTTCTGCAACATTCGCGTTCTTCAGTCTAATTTACACTTCGTTAAGCATCACTTCTCTTCTTCTAGACCTCGCCTTTTGTTTTTAACCTAAACTCAGGTGGTTGAGCTTTCTGATGGCAAACCCTGCTATGTTTCTTTTTACGGTCTCTTTCCTAAATTTTCATCCAAATTTGGCTGTTGTGCATACATGCGCAACGATGCTATTCGTTCTCGTGTCTCTAATTTGGAGTATTCCAAATTTTCCAATTTGTGGTTTAAGCTCTCTTGCCATTCTACGAATCAATTCATTTATTCTGTTTATCTAAATTCTTGGACTATCTAA
>SEYY01018584.1:32500-35000 GCA_009176605.1 Armadillidium nasatum | reverse complement strand
GTGAGAACATTCAAAATTCTAGAACTTTAAATTTAGAGCTTTTAAATTATGATGCAGAATCATAATCTTTTCTCATGTTTTTAGATTTGAAAGTTTGAGTTTGAAAGATAGGCTCAAGTAATTGGGAATTCTTCCGTCGAAAGAAGGTATCTTAGAGGAGATATGATACAGGTTTTCAAAATGTTATCGTCTGTTGACTGTGTAAATATGGGTAAGTTTTTCCTTTAGAACACAGCGGTCTTACCAGGGGTCAAAATAAAAAGACAGAGAATAAAACTTGCCATCTGGATGTGAGAAAGTTTTTTTCCAGCTACAGTGTTTTTTTTTTTTTTGTTTGTTTTTTTTATAGGGGGGAATTATTTTCCACAGGATATTGTTGATAGTAACTCTCTTTCAACCTTAAAAGAAAAAAGTTGAATTGATATATGGATGATCAAGGTATAGTATGTTTGACTTAGCTTTTTGGTGCTGTGTTTCATTAATATCCCAAAGAAATGTCAAAGCATTTTTTTTGGAATATTGGTGACTTTGCATGTTAGTTTAGATGATAATTCTTTATAGCTTAGCTAATAAGCAGCATGCTACAAATACTATATAAAAATATACTATAATTGACTTTAATTGCGTAGGATAAATTGAAATCTTGGGACTAGCCATTCATAACGAATGGAAACTTTAACATTATTTTAACTGGGACAGTCTTGATAAGGCCCACTGTGGCTTCTGTCTCTTATTTCCTTGTGCTCTTGGTATTCGTGAGGAAAAATTCCATTTCGTCTTGAAGAGTTTATTTTGTCCTCTCTACGAAACAAACTTTCAGTTTTAAATAAAAAGTAGAGCAGAGAGATTGATTGATAAACTAATATATGAAAATTAATCGGCAAAATAATCGTCTGAAAATTGATGACGATGACGATTGAGAAAAATGTGACAATTTTGCCGATGAGGATTAATCGTACAACTTTTTTTTTAAATTTTTTTTTACATATCACCACCATATATATATATATATATATATATATATATATATATATATATATATATATATATATATATATATATATATATATATATATATATATATATTATATATCAAAGGGCCGACACTTTTGAAAAAAATTATATACTTTTTTTTAATAAGTATATAATATATATATAATATATATATATATATATATATATATATATAAATATATATATATATATATAATAATATATATATATAATATATATATATATATATATAAAAAAAAATATATCACATATTTATCGACACATTATACCTGTATATATGTCGACGATTTGGGTATAGCGCCATTTGAGCATGTGCGTGCGTATGCAGTTGCTTGTGGATGGACTTGTGTCTACGTCTGTATTCTTTTATTCCAATCAATGAAGTTGTAGACTTTATTTCAGTTAAAATGGAAGGTAGAAATAAGTTTTTTCTTTTATTCAGGCATTCATTTGGAAGTTAACCTAACTTTACCTAATTCAAACACACACACTCACATGTGCACGCACGCACACACGCACACACGTCACACACATCGATAGAAAAAACTTTTCCAATGAATATTTGAGACAATCTTGTAAGTTGTGGCTGACACATTTATACGCATGAAAGCTCACAAACGCATACGTTCATATATATATAATATATATATATATATATATATATATATATATATATATATATATATATATATATATATATATATATATATATATATATATATATATATATATATATATATATATATATATATATATATATATACTTTCATTACAATAAGAAATCTATATAAATTCGGAAGTCAGAGAGAGTATGAAAGTGAGAGAGAGAGAGAGAGAGAGAGAGAGAGAGAGAGAGAGAGAGAGAAAGAGAGAGAGAGAGAGTCAGAGAGAGTGAAAAAGAAAGTGAGAAAAAGTGAAAGAGAGTGAGAGAGAGTGAGAGAAAGGGAGAGAGGGAGAGTGAGAGTGTGAGAGAGAGTGAGAAAGAGAGAGCGTGAAAGAGAGAGAAAGAGTAAGAGAGAAAGAGAGTGAGACTGAAGGAGAGAGTGAGAAAAAATGAGAGAAATAGAGAGACAGTGAGAGAGATAAAGAGAGAGAGAGAGAGAGTGAAGAGATAGAGAGTGAGGGAGAGTGAGAGAAAGAGTGAAGGGGAGAGAGAGTGATAAGAAAGAGAGAAGGGGGAGAGAGAGAGAAGAGAGAGAAGAGAGTGAGAGAGAGGTAAAGAGTGAAAGTGAGAGAGAAAGAGTGAAAGAGATAGTAAAAGAGACAGTGAGAGAGAGAGTGAGAGAGAAAATGTGAGAGAGAGAGAGTGAGAGAGAGAGAGATCGAGAGGGAGATAGTGAAAGAGTGAGAAAAGAGAGAGAGAGAGAGAGAGAGAGAGAGAGAGAGAGAGAGAGAGAGAGAGAGAGAGAGAGAGAGAGAGAGAGAGAGAGAGAGAGAGAGAGAGAGTCTCATTTTCGACATTTTGATTCCGAGAAAACAAACGACC
>SEYY01018584.1:17500-25000 GCA_009176605.1 Armadillidium nasatum | reverse complement strand
TTAAGCGATTTCAAAATACATAAAAAGAAGGTGAATAATTATTATTTTGTTGCCAAGGCTACAACAACCCAATGGAAAGAACTAAATTATGATTTTAGTTTTTAATTTTGCGACAATGATTTTCATCCTCTAACTTTTTTTTGTGAAATTATTGAAAATTATATGTCTAATGAGTAAGCATTTTTATTAATGTTGAAATTATTTTAATATATATTTATAATTAAAGATTCTTTATTTTTCTAATAATCCAAATTGATCGCTAACTCACCCACTCCTTTAATTAAGTTGTTAAATCTTTTTAACTGCTTTATTTTTTTATTTTTTAGTTTTTAAAGTTTTATATTAAATTCGGCGATTGCTTTCTTCATTAATGTATGTTTGAGGTCTTTCGTATCATAACAATAGAGAGATTAACTCACGTGTTTGAGGGTGTCGGTTCGATCCCTCATGTGAATCCTAATTAGAAACTACCTAGAAAAGTTCCTCTCCTCGAATAGGGAATGCCCGCGAAGAGCGAATTTTTTAAAAATAAATTATATATATATATATATATATATTATATATATATATATATATATATATATATATATATATATATATATATATATATATATATATATATATATATATATATATATATATATATTAAAATCAAAATCCGTCCCCAGGAAGGGTTATTAGCCCTATCAATAGGTTCATTCGAGGATGAACCAAGGGTTTCACGGGTCGACGGCAAACATCCGCTGGCTGGCTAGGTCTACCTCGGATGCTGATATATATATATATATATATATATATATATATATATATATATATATATATATATATATATATATATATATATATATATATATATATATATATATATATATATATATATATATATATATATATATATATATATATATATATATATATATATATATATATATATATATATATATATATATATATATATATATATATATATATATATATATATATATATATATATATATATATATATATATATATATATATATACTACTTCTATAACTAATAATAATAATAAAAATAATAATATAGTAAAAAGAAAAATGAAATATTTTTGTAACAATTTCCTTTTAAATATTACTTCATTTTAAATGTTCGAATTTTTAATTCAGTTATTCAATTAATTTATCTATTAAAATTGTTATGAAATATTTTTTTAAAATTATTTTTATTTTAAATTTAATTTGGTTTATTTGTTTATTAATTTTCTTATTTTACCTTATTATTTAAAAATTTTTTAGTAATATCTTTCTACATCTTTGTACTTTCTTCCTCATTTATTTATTTTTCATTTATTTTTTTCATTTATTATTTTATTTTTTTTTATAAACACTTGCTTCACATTTAACACGGAGTATAGGAACCCATTCATTGATATCCCATATATATATATATATATATATATATATATATATATATATATATATATATATATATATATATATATATATATATATATATATATATATATATATATATATATATATATATATATATATATATATATATATATATATATATATATATATATATATATATATATATATATATATATATATATATATATATATATATATATATATATATATATATATATATTGTATGGACATAGGCTACTCCAGGCTTTCCAGCCACCCTTGTTTTATGGAATTCTTTCCCTTCTTCTGTTTTCTTGCCGAATTTAATCTCAATTGCTTTAAAGGCTGATTTATCTAACACTCCCTCCTTGAATAACACTCTCTAGCGCTGCTCTATATATATATATATATATATATATATATATATATATATATATATATATATATATATATATATATATATATATATATATATATATATATATATATATATATATATATATATATATATATATATATATATATATATATATATATAATATTATAAAATGGCCATAAATCTACGTTATTAGTTTTATCATACATCTATATATATATATATATATATATATATATATATATATATATATATATATATATATATATATATATATATATATATATATATATATATATATATATATATATATATATATATATATATATATATATATATATATATATATATATATATATATATATATATATATATATATATATATATATATATATATATATATATATATATATATATATATATTTGATTTTTTTGTAAAATGTATTGAATAATTGTCATTACATTACTACATGCTTCTTTTTTTTTTTTCTTTTTTTTTTGTGGCTAGAACTTTTTCAATAAACCTGTTCCCATTATAGTATCATTAACTCAAAATCTAAGTATGAACGTGTGTATATGTCTACTTATGAGAACAAGTATGTTGATTAATTTTATAAAGAGAAGTGAAGGTTAAAACAAGTGAAACTCATAGCGGACTTTTATTTTCACAGCATTGACCTTACTAGCAAAGAGCATGTATTATTCTTCAAGGAAGGTCAAGAAAGCTCGGGATATTTTCCCAAATATGAAAGTCGAACTTTTCTTTACAAGTTGTCATATGATTGAGAGTCTCAACTTGCCAAATCTGTTTGCCAAGTTGTGGCAAATAATGAAAATTTTGTACTCTTTTAGGTGCTAATTTTTTTAAGCTATGCTGACATAATCTTTGTTTAAAATGCTACAACCCTTTTTCTTAAGAAAAAGCGTTCATTATCAACTGTCGTATATATATATATATATATATATATATATATATATATATATATATATATATATATATATATATATATATATATATATATATATATATATATATTAAAATCTAATGAGGACTAGTTTCGGGTGAGTTATCCTTCAACCCATTCTCAATGCTAATAGTTGAATGAACAAAAGACAAAAGAGAAAGTTAATGTCAAATTTCAGACAAGTCTTTATAGGAACCTGACTTTTAGCGGATTAGTCCCTAAATATGATTCTTTGATCCCTCATATTTATAAAGTTAATTTTTGGTTTAAAACTTGTATTTGACTCATCATATAAAATGTTTTTGTCTTCTATTAATCGGACAAATGAATTAGATTTCCTAAAAACCTTTTTTTTGAAAATTGAATTATTCCCTTTTTTCATTGAAAATTTTGTATAAAATTGTTCTCTTTAAAATTTCAAGAACCTTTTTCGGACAAATTGACTGAAGTAAAGGACTTCTATTACTCAATTTTCTATTTTTAGGGAGTTTGAGTTGCCAAACTGAACAGAAACTTAATGAAATATTAAGAATTAATTACCACACTCTAATACTTAATTAAACTAGTTTTTAATAATAATAATAAAATAATAATAATAATAATAATAATAATAATAATAATAATAAATAATAATAATAATAATAATAATAATAATAATAATAATAATAATAATAATAATAATAATAATAATAATAATAATAATAATAATAATAATAATAATAATAATAATAAAATTAATAATAATAATTATAATAATAATAAAATTCGCAAGCTTTTCAAGACTCAGGAATGTCTTCCTATAACAAGTTTTTCCTCATTAGATATTTAAAAAATAATTGTGTAATATTGGGATGACTGAAGGTGTCCCCTTCATAACTTTGGATTACTTGAATTTTCTTCCCCAATGTGGCTATTAACTCTTATTCTATCTTCAATTAAATCACCAAATATAAGATTCAAAAGTGACAAGACTTTTGAGAATGAGCCGAGCCTCCATTTGTTGGATTCTTTGCATATTTGACACCACAAACCACTAAAGTAAATGAAAATTTTGCATTCTCATAATATTAAAATTTTGAAATGAGAGTTTGACACATCAGAATACTTTTCTCTCTACGCTATAATTTAATATACCTTTTTACTTATTTATTTATTTTAATAATGTAAGATTAAAATGATTTTTAAATATATTTTTTGCTATTTTAATCATTATTAATTTTGTTCATTTTACTATTATATTAGCCTTGAGAATGGGATGAAACACAGACTAAGTCCATAGAATTGACAAAATACTTAATAGGAATTAATCGGCATTAGATCTGAAGAAAAAGTTTCCAATTCAAAATTATTATTGAAAAATTAACCCATTAAATATTTTCTAAATACTTAATCTTCTACTCTTCATTATTTATTATAGAAAATGAAAATTTATATTTATTGAGAAATTTGCTCACAATTCAACACACTTTTTTTTTTAGGAATAATAAAGAGGGAACTTAATTAAATAAAAGACATTTGGAAACTGAATAAGCTAAATTCAAGTTTAAACAAGAAATTAATTCAAATACAATTTAATCATTTCATATCATTTAATTTAGATAATAAATTAAAAGTTATGAAATTAAAAACAATCTGATATATATATATATATATATATATATATATATATATATATATATATATATATATATATATATATATATATATATATATATATATATATATATATATATATATATATATATATATATATATATATATATATATATATATATATATATATATATATATATATATATATATATATATATATATATATATATATATATATATATATATATATATATATATATATATATATATATATATATATATATATATATATATATATATATATATATATATATATATATATATATATATATATATATATATATATATATATATATATATATATATATATACATATAGTATAAACAGCTTCCAAATAATCCTGAATACATTTACTTAAAATATTACATAAGTAATTCTAATACTCTGCTTTATTTATATTTAACATTGAAGGATTAAATTATAATCTCTCTCTCTCTCTCTCTCTCTCTCTCTCTCTCTCTCTCTCTCTCTCTCTATCTATCTATATATATATATATATATATATATATATATATATATATATATATATATATATATATATATATATATATATATATATACTATATATATATATATATATATATATATATATATATATATATATATATATATATATATATATATATATATATATATATATATATATATATATATATATATATATATATATATATATATATATATATATATATATATATATATATATATATATATATATATATATATATATATATATATATATATATATATATATATATATATATATATATATATATATATATATATATATATATATATATATATATATATATATATATATATATATATATATATATATATATATATATATATATATATATATATATATATATTGGCAATGAGAACATAGTATGGTAGAAAGAAGAGAAATGTGAAAAGTAAAGTGAATAGGGAAAGAGTGCGAGAAAGAAACAAATTATTTGGTCAAGAAAAGAGAAACGATGAAGCAGAAAGAAACGTAAAGGTCAAAAACGTGACAAGAGGAAATTGATCACAAAAAAATTTGCAATATAAAACAATATACAACTAAAATCTACAATGTAAAATATTTAATGATAACAACAATAATTATAATAATAATAATAATAATAATAATAATAATAATAATAATAATAATAATAATAATAATAATAATAATAATAATAATAATAATAATAATAATAATAATAATGATTATTATAATAATAGTAATAAATACACTAACAAAAACATTTTGAAAATAAGAATAAAGATAATACAATGTGAATGAAGTAAATCTTCACGAATTGAAGGTTAATGGAAGATATGTTTTCATTGAATAACGGCGACAAATTCTTTATAAATAAGGGCTCCAACACTTTCCTCTCTAACTCCAAAAAGACCAAATAGAGGACCTTGAAGTTCCCTATTGAGGAAGATGGTCCTGTAAACGAGAAGTGTCTCTGATTACCGAATGTTCCGAGCGTCTCAATGGCCTAAGGGTCTTGTTGGAAATTCCTAGATGATTGTTGGCTCAAATAGGAAGTTTTGTTGGCGAACTTTCTGTAGACGAAGGTGAAGAAACCTCCAGAATGATGTTGCACAGTCACATCGAAAGAATTGGTGTTTTATTATTTTTGTTTTAAATTTGCTGTTGATGAATTGTTAGGATTCAAAAATCTTGCATTTAATTAAATTAAATTTATGTTTCCTCTCTCTTTGGACTTTTATTCTACGAATTTGCTTTCCTACAAACAAATCTATAACTCTGATATATATATATATATATATATATATATATATATATATATATATATATATATATATATATATATATATATATATATATATATATATATATATATGTGTGTATGTGTGTGTGTGTGTGTGTGTGTGTGTGTGTGTGTGAAGAGGGTTATTTAGAGACTTAGAGGGAGTATGACAAAAAGAAATGAAAATAGAATGCAGATTAAGGGAGTAAATGCATACTAAGGGCTATAACAGGAAAGATCAGAATAAAGAAGGTGAGAAACGAGAAATTCAGAGATTTTGTATGGGTAAGATTTATAATAAAGAAAATAAATGCAGCAAAATTAAGATGCATGGCGGGGACATGTGGAAAGGATACAGGAATGAAGAGTGGCAAGAATAAGATGGGAGCGGAGGCTTGAGAACAATTAACTCAATAGAAGATTTGTTAAGAAAGCATTGGATATCCCAAAAGATGGAGAACGATGCTAACCCGACAGACAGACTAACGAGCCTACATCGGGAGTAGCTGGAAGATGTAATATAATATATATATATATATATATATATATATATATATATATATATATATATATATATATATATATATATATATATATATATATATATATATATATATATATATATATATATATATATATATATATATATATATATATATATATATATATATATATATATATATATATATATATATATATATATATATATATATATATATATATATATATATATATATATATATATATATATATTTATATGTTGATAAGAGCACATAAATTTTAATAAAATGTTGCTCAAAAAGTTTGGAAATATATTCCCAATAGTCTGTACACAACAAGCATATATATAATATATATATATATATATATATATATATATATATATATATATATATATATATATATATATATATATATATATATATATATATATATATATATATATATATATAAGGAAATATTCACGCGATACTTTGGAAGAAGAGTAATAAGAGGATATTCTTAAAATATATTCTTATTGATAATTTTGTGTTTTTTATAAGTGGAATTTACCATAACGAATTTTCTTATTAATAATATTTCTATTTCCTAATTAACTGGATTTTTAATTATTTTTAAAAAATTATGCTGTTATTAAGATTTATTATGTTATGTTATTAATATTTTAATAACATTGTAAAGGATTTCCTCAGTGATATCAAGATCCGTCACATCCGAATATATAAACAGACGTTCTGCAACAATAACTCATTTGTTATAGTTAAAAATTTTACAGTGTAAAAGTAGAATTAAAAGTTGCTCATTGTGGTATAAATTTTAAATTTAAAAGATCTAATTTAAATTTA
>SEYY01018584.1:5000-10000 GCA_009176605.1 Armadillidium nasatum | reverse complement strand
TATATATATATATATATATATATATATAATAATATATTACTATATATATAATATATATATATAAATATATATATATATATATATATATATATATATATATATATATATATATATATATATATATATATATATATATATATATATATATATATTATATATATATATATATATATATAATATATATATATATATATATATATATATATATATATATATATATATATATATATATATATATATATATATATATATATATATATATATATATATATATATATATATATATATATATATATATTATATATATATATATATATATATATATATATATATATATATATATATATATATATATATATATATATATATATATATATATCCTCTGGGGGGCAAAGACCGGAGGCCTATTAAATTATACCGGAGTTGGAAAAAACTATCCTGGTGGAAGGAGGAAGACATGTTAAGATACACGGGAATTGAAAGAATGCAAGTCAGAGGAAGTTGGGAAAATAAATAAAGGGAGTGTTTTCCAGACTTTACTAGTAGAGTCTATGAAACTGGGAATAGCGGTTAAATTTGGAGTCTGAGAGTTAGACAGAGAAAGGATGAGACGGTGTAGAAAGGCCTGTAGAACGAGCTCTTCTCAATGGAGGAAGTATGTAACGAGAGAGCTCAGAAGAGCAGTGTCCGTTGAAATAGCGATGGTATAGAGAGAGTGACTCAACAATTCGACGGTGAGAAAGAGATTGGAGAGAGTTAGTAAGAGCATGAGAGAGACGAAAAGTCCTACACTCCACCTTCCTCAAGGAGAGCTTTACGAGTGGAACCACCCCAGATATGTGAAGCATACTCCATACAGGGGCGAACAACACCCATAGAGAGCAAGCAACTGAGGCGCCTCAGAACACCCATCCTCTTAGAAGTTTGCTTAGAAAGAGAATTAATGTGATCTTTCCAAGAACGATCACGAGAAAAAGAAGATACACCGAGAATTTTAAGAACAGATGAAGGTTTGAGTTGTGTGTTTTCAAAGAAGATATCATAGTTGTGTGGAAGATTGTGTCGAGTGGAGAGATGGACGAATTGAGTTTAAGGGCATAAAAGACAAAGATGTCTTCTTTGCCTTAATTTGAAATAAGTGAAATTATTTGAAATTAGTTACTACAATTCTACCCTTCTCGAATCTGTTAACTGCTGTTTGGAGGGACGTCTTTCAAACTGAGAGGAGTAATGAAGGGTGGAGTCATCAGCATAGAAGTGAATAGGAAATGAGGTAATAGAGAAAATGTCATTAATGAAAAGCAGAAAAAGTGTTGGGGATATAGAACAGAAGTTTGAGGAACGCCACTATTAATAGATTTAAAGGAAGAACGGCGGTAGTCTACAACAGCTGCTATAGAACGACCGGAAAGGAAATTAGAAAGAAGTTCACAGATACAAGGATAGATTCCGAAAGAGGAAAGTTTAGAAATCAAAGCTTTGTGCCAAACTCTATTGAAGGTTTTCGATACGTCCAGCGCGACAGCACAGGATTTACCGAAATGCCAAAGAGCGGAGCGCCAAGAGTCAGAGAGAAGGGAAAGAAGATCACTAGTAGAGCGTTTCTCACGAGAACCATACTGGTAATCAGAGATAAGGTTAGAAGAATTCAGATGTTTTCAAATCTTCCTGTTAAGAATAGATTCGAAAACTTTGGAGAGAACATAGGTCAAAGAAATGGGACGGTAGTTGGAAGGGTTAAAAGGGAGTCCCCTTCTTTGGCACAGGCAGGATGATTTCTCATTTCCACAAGAAGGGAAGGTTGAAGTAGAGAGACAAAGACGAAATAGTTTACCAAAGCAAGTTGCAAGTTCGGAAGGACAAGTTTTGAGAACCACAGGAGGAATACCATCGGGACCGAACGCCTACTTATTCTTATTATTAAGCCAAGAGAGAGCAGAAATGACGACTTTAGAAGAAATTTCCCTTTTAGGCATAAATGAGTTGAAGGGGGTTGAATGAGGAGTAATAGCTCCGGAATCGTCTAAAGTTGAATTAAAGGCAAAAATTTGGGCTTTAGAAGAAGGTAAAACCGCAGTTGTGCGATAGGAAAAAGGAAGGAAAGAGAAAGAAGCAAAGTTAGAGTTGACATTTTTTGCAAAATGCCAGTAAGAGCGTGAGGAAGAGGAACCAGAAATATTATTGCATTTTCTAAGAAGGATACATTTTGAACGATTTCAGGATCAAATATAAGTTGCGTGAGTTTCTGGAGTTTGAAGACGATGGTAATCCCTGAAGGTAGCATTCCAGAGGCAGATAGCACGAGAACAAACAAAGTTAAACCAAGGTTTGTTAGGTTTAGTAGAATCGAAAGAAAATGGAATGTACACCTCCATGCCAGAGAGAATCACCTCGGTAATGCCTTCTTCATACTCTGAGGGACCCCTCCCACGGAAGCAATAATCATTCCACGGGGAATCAAAGAAGTACGACCAGCTTGCGGCACCGAAATGCCACAAAAGTTTCCTTTCAACAGAAAGGGGGTCTTTCCTGCGGAAGACTTGAAGAGATAGAAGAGGATACAGAGATAAGAAGATGATCGGAGGAACTCAGAGGAGGAAAGAGTGTAATAATATAAGGAAATGGATTAGAAGTTTGAAAAAGGTATAGAATGTTTATTTCTAAGACGATCAGGGATACGAGTAGGGAGCTGCACCAACTGCTCAAGGTCGTTTAGGATAGTAAAATGGAAGGAACGTTCACGAGCTGTATTATGAGAACTAGAATAAACCCATTAGCGGTGGTGAACATTGAAATCACTTAATATGATGATTTCAGAGAAAGGAGAAGAATAGAGAATGTGCTCTATTTTGGGGTTTAGGTGTTCAAAGAATTTAGGATAGTCAGTAGAATTTAGAGATAAATAAAAAGAACAAATGAATTTAGTCGAAGAATGGCAAGAAAGTCTAAGCCACAAAGTGGAAAATTTGGAAGACTGCAAATTAGAGACAAGAGAACAAGCAGCATCGTTGCTCACGTATGCGAAAAATCCGCCATTGGCTGAAAATTGAGGATTGAAACAGTAGGAGGAAACAGAAAAGGGTTTACTATCAAAGCACTTAAACACCTGAGTTTCGGTCAAGAATAGGGGGTGAGGTCCTATAGAAGAGAGATGTTCAACAAAATGGAAATTGGAATTGAAGACCCGAATATTGCAGAAATTAATGAAAAAAAAAACAGAACTCGCGTCCGGAACAGCCTTCTGCAAATTCCTGGTGGCACCAACCCCATCATCTTAGACGACCAACTCTAAGTGGTGATGGGGGAAGAAGTAGATGAGGGGCTATCTTTGGAATCCACCCCTCTTGGATTCTCCGAGGCTATTGATGTCGACGCCATAATATTTTTTCCTTTTTCAAAAGATGTGTCCGTAATAGTGTTTATTTTGTGTAATGTGTAAAAGGAGAGCCTACTCCGTGTAGAAGAAAGTGTGAATGAGCGCGAAAAAATTAGCGTACCATTGGGCACCAGGATGAGATGGCATATATATATATATATATATATATATATATATATATATATATATATATATATATATATATATATATATATATATATATATATATATATATATATATCATTTGTTTTCAAAATGATTGCTATTAATAAGAAAAAAGAAAATTTCCAGAAACGAAACTAATTTCATTATTGAACTTGTTAAAACATGTTACTTCATTATGTTAAATTAAGTTTATTCATTAGGAATGTTATTCATATATTCTCTAATATATATATATATATATATATATATATATATATATATATATATATATATATATATATATATATATATATATATATATATATATATATATATATATATATATATATATATATATTATATTATTTATTTTTTTTTTTTTTTTTTAATTTATATTTACACTTAACTAACTTTCTTTCCAAAATTAATAAATTAATTAATTATTAATTTATTTTTTCTGTCTGTATCTATAAGACTTAGTTGGATATATTTATAGATTTAATACGTTTATCAAAAATTGTAAACAGTTTGCGAGAATAATTCTTACATTTTAGAAAATTCATTTGTAATAGTAAAGATATAATAATAATAATAATAATAATAATAATAATAATAATATAATAATATATAATAATATATATATATAATATTATATATATATAATATATATATATATATATATATATATATATATATATATATATATATATATATATATATATATATATATATATATATATATATATATATATATATATATATATATATATATATATATATATATATATATATCAAGAGAAAACAATTATCCCCCTTTTACATGAGCCTTATCTTACTTAATTTTGATAGTCTCTACGGATCAATTATATTTACACATTTGAAAAATTGTTTGAAGGAAGGAAAGACCCCTTCAAAAAATGCGTTATTGTTCTTTCCCTGATTAAAAGAACCCTTCCTCAAACGTTTAGGGGATTTTTTTCAGGGAAACTTGGACAGTTGAATCAAATGTTCAGATATATATATTATATATATATATATATATATATATATATATATATATATATATATATATATATATATATATATATATATATATATATATATATATATATATATATATATATATATATGAATTAAAATTTCCTTTGGTGACAGTTGAGCAATTAAAATTTTAGAATTCTTTAATTAAAAATAAGTAAATATCTCTTTCTTTTCCTTATTGTTAGAAACTGTCATTTACAATTATGCTTCCTGAAAATCTATATGTACGCATGTAAATGTATTCGCGTACATAGAAAATGCGCGTACACTTAATCATTTACACCAATCGCAGTCAATTTTCTCTCTGAGTCTCGACATAAAGTGCAGAATTAATGGTTTCTTTGAGATATTTAATATTACATGTATTTCTCTCTGATTCTTTGTAGTCACTTATACTTAACTATACTTATACTATGCTCACTTGTAAATATATATATAT
>SEYY01018583.1:150000-157087 GCA_009176605.1 Armadillidium nasatum | reverse complement strand
ATATATATATATATATATATATATATATATATATATATATAATATAACATTCATGTGGTTCTATGAATATAAATAATAAGATGGTTAATGTGCAATTTAAAAAAAAATTATACGTAATCCTCAGAGATTTAAAGGAGATTTGTTAAATTAAAAATAATTGGGTTTTATTTAAGAAATGCATGAATATCATACCATTGATTTTGACAAGGATTTATATATATATATATATATATATATATATATATATATATATATATATATATATATATATATATATATATATATATATATATATATATATATATATATATATATATTATAATATTTTAAAATTATTTTTGCTATTATAATTATTATTATTATTATTATTATTATTATTATTTATTATTGTTATTATTATTATATTATTTATTATTATTATTATTATTATTATTAATTATATTATAAATAATAATTAATTATTATTATTATTATCATTATTATTATTATTATTATTATTATTATTATTATTATTATTATTATTATTATTATTATTATTATTATTATTATTATTATTATTATTATTATTAAGAATTTCAGTTTCACAGTAATTTCAATTGGTTACATTGAAGTACGGATTACAGGGATTTAATTTATATAGTGTTGAGACTCATACTTATTATTGAGAACATTTTAAGCCGCTATAGAATGAAAGTGATAAACTTGATCATAGTTCTATGTCATTAATAATGAGGCTTTAATGGTTTTGGAACTTATACCTTCTCACCTAACCTAACCTAACCTAACCTAATTTAACAACGTTATCCAATATGAGTATTTCTTACAATCTAATAAAATTGTCAAGTTTTGAAGTACATTTTATTAAATTGGTTTATTAAAATATGTCAGATCATCTCAATTATATTTTATTTTATTTCTTAAATTTTCACACATAATATATTTCAGGTGTAGACAGGAGAAATGAGAAACTTTATTCACGTCACGTCCTGCTGCTTATGTGATAGAAGATTTTAGTTTTATATATATATATATTATATATATATATATATATATATATATATATATATATATATATATTATATATAATATATATATATATATATATATATATATATATATATATATATATATGTATATATAATATATATTATATATATATATATATATATATATATATATATATATTATATATATATATATATATATATATATATATATATATATATTATATATATATATATATATATATATATATATAATATCAAAATTATTAAATATCAAACTCTTCGATTATTTGTAATAAAAAAGTAATTTCTTATTATAGAAGTATATTACGAATCATCTATAAGTATATATTATATATATATATATATATATATAATATATATATATATATAATATATATATATATATATATATATATATATATATATATATATATATATATATATATATATATATATATATATATATATATATATATATATATATATATATATATATATATATAATATATATATATATATATATATATATATATATATATATATATATATATATATATATATATATATATATATATAAACCCAGTTTGGCAAACACAGGTCCAAACTCAATAAGGCGCTTGATAGAGGTGAAGCTGCAGTTTTTTTTTTTTACTTTTTTGTTTATTTAATGAAAATAAAACATGTGACATTACTGTATTATAATTACCATCACCTCAAGCGTAATTTTAGCTGTGCAATTTGGGAAACAAATTCGGCTGTACAAAAATGTTAAAAAACTTATATCGTTAAAGTTAATAATATTTTTTTTTATAAGATTCATTTTAGTTTATTAATAATTACATTCCTTATTTCCTTTTAGTTAGTCTCCTTAATCGAGCAGTCGATGTCTTCTCTGTCTCTTGACGGAGGTAATAAGTCGAGTTCAGCAGCCAATTGGTATTCATGTCCTGTGTCTTTTTCGGGATCCTGATCTTTCATGATTGAAATTTTCACATCGAGATCGGGATTTACATATCGGGATCCCGCGTTTTCGGGATCAGGATCTTGAATCCCGTACGATCACTGATATTCATATATTTTTTTTTTTTTTTTTTTTTTTTACAAAACGCCACCACTCACGGGCAGAGCCCTTTTCAAGGAGGGGGCACACACACAATGACAAACTCACACAAACACACACACCTAACGCAAAGCCCTCAGGTGGGCGCAGACGGAAGACTTGAAGAGTGGAAGATTAAATACAGTTGGAAAAATAGAAGATGGTAGAGAATTCCACAGAATAGAGGTGGCTGGAAAGAAGGAGGTACCACAACGGGCTAGCCTGGGATTCCCTACATCCACACAAAATTGGTGCGAAAGCAGGGCACCCCTCGTGCAACGAGGACGACGCAACGGTGGAGGAATGCGAGAGGCCATTCCCTCGAGCACCTGCCATTGTAGTACCTGTAGAAAAGAGATAGCGCGCCAACGTCACGTCGCAGAGACAGAGGGTCAAGAGAGTTTGAAAGTAGGGGACAGTTTATTAATCTCATAGCTTTTGACTCAACCCTATCCAGAAGAGAGGAGGAGCCAGAGCCCCCCAAATGTGAGAACAGTACTCCATACAAGGGCGAATGAGACCCTTATATATCTGGAGTAACTGCTCAGAAGAAAAAAACTCTCGCAACCTGAACAGAACTCCCAGCTTCTTAGAGGCAGCTTTAGCAACCATTGTGATATGTGGTTTCCAAGACAGTTTGTTGTTTATGTTTAGACCAAGAATGTTAATGTTATTTACAGGTGAGACGGGAGAGCCATCGAAGAGGATAGGAAAGTTAGGAGGTGTTTTTGAGAGGAAGATGTAAAGAAGTTGAGTTTTTAAAGAGTTGAATTTCACAAGGTTGCTATGTTCCCACCGGGAAATTCCATCCAGATCGGCAAGAATAGAATCGGAAAGTTGAAGACGAGAAGCAAGTCTAGAAGCAAAAGAGGGAGCAGATTTGAAATGAGTAGAAGAATGTAGAGTTGAATCATCAGCATAAGAGTGAACAGAGTTAGAAGTGCAGTGGAGAAGATCGTTAATGAAAAGTAAGAATAAGGTTGGAGATAAAACAGAACCCTGAGGAACACCACAGTTGACAGAGAAGGAGGAAGAGGTCGCTCCATCTACAACTGCCGAAATGGAACGATCTGAGAGAAAACTAGACAATAGTAAGCAAAGAGAAGGAGGAAACCCAAAGGAGTGGAGCTTGGAGAGCAGTGACGCATGCCACACCCGGTCAAAAGCCTTGGATATGTCAAGCGCCACCACACAAGACTCCCCGAAGTCCCTAAGGGCAGAAGACCATAGATCAGTAAGATAGGAAAGTATGTCACCAGTTGACCTCGAGCGTCGAAAGCCATACTGGTGATCAGAAAGAAGAGAATGAGACTCCAAATGATCCAGGAAATGAGAGTTGAGAAGAGTTTCAAAAATTTTAGATAGAACACAAGTGAGAGCTATAGGTCGATAGTTAGAAGGGTCAGAACGGCTACCTTTTTTCGGGATCGGCTGAACCAACGCACGCTTCCAGCATAGAGGAAAAGTATTAGTATTAAGGCATAGAGAGTAGAGCTGAACGAGGACAGGGGCCAACTCGGAAGCACACTCCCTCAGAACACGAGGGGGAATGCCATCCGGGCCACTGGCCTCCTGACGTTCATAGATTTCAGATCCCATGCACCCGATCATGAGTAATTATAGGTAGAGGCATGGACACCTGAGAGGAGAAGGAGTAGGAGGAGGGATGCAGAGTCGAGCAGGGTGGAATTAGATGAAAAAAGGAGGCCAAAGAGATTAGCCTTTTCAGAAGGAGTATTAGCTATAGAACCATCAGAGCGAATAAGAGGAGGAAAGGCAGATTTACAGAAGTTGTTAAGAGATATTTTTGACAAGAGGCCAGAAATTTTTATCAGTAGGAGAGCCATGGAGGTCAGCGCACTTCCTTTTAATGAAAGTACGCTTAGTCCGTCGAAGAACATCCCTGCATCGATTCCGGGCTGAATGAAAATTAGCAAGAGTGATAGGAGAAGGAGAGTTTTTCCATTCACGATAAGCATTGTCTCTCTCCCGGAGGGCAAGAGAACAATTACCATCGAACCATGGATTTTGAGGAGAAAAAGATTTAGTTGAAGATGGAACGAATCTGCCCATCCCTTCAAGGATGACTGCCCCTACCTTTTCAGCAGAGACAGAAGCGTCCCCCGAGACAAAGCAAGATTCACTCCAATGATAGTTAGCAAAGAAGCGGCGCATTGCCCCCCAATTAGCCCGATTAAAGTGCCAGAAAGTACGTTTAGGGCATGGTGGAGCTGTTGGAGAGAAAGCATTATAATAAGAGCTATAAGATTTATGGTCAGAGTTACCAATAGGAGGAAAATGGTGTATTTATAACTAGAAGGAGTAGTGGTGAAGCATAAATCAAGTGTATTCAAGAATTGGTTGGACGATCTGGAATGTGTGTGGGTTCCATAATCAACTGCTCCAGATCGTTAAGAATGCTGAATGAATTGGCCTCCCTCCCACCTGTATCAGTATGAGAGGAACCCAACCACTCAGTGTGGTGTACGTTGAAGTCCCCTAAATAGAGGACCTCAGCATTTGGATGAGAAGAAGTGACAGCTTCGTGAGTAGCAGTAAGATATTGAAAAAAGACTGGAAAATCTGTTCCATTAGGGGAGCAGTAGCAGCAGCACAAGATAATTGTAGTAGTAGGAAGACAGATTTTAAGCCATAAAACATCGAAATTAGGAGATTCTAGATTTACGAGACGTGTCACAGGAGTGTTAATGTTAATATAGGCACAGACTCCTCCATTTAGACGGAAATTGTGAAAAAAGTTGTAGTTAGAGACATTAAGATTGCTAGAGAAAGAATCCCTGTCCAGCTGGGTCTCAGACAGAAGTAAAGGTTAGGAAGAGAGGTAGTGAGGTAGTGTTCAACAGACGCGATATTAGAACGAAGGCCACGAACGTTAGCAAAGGTAATAGAAAGCCCCCGTCTACGCCCAGCCCCACGAACACTCAAATTAGGCATTTAAAAAAAAAAAAAAAAAAAAAAAAAAAAAAAAAAAAAAATGACGCACACACTCAGACACGCACGCTCGCACACACGCACTCACTAACTCACTCCGCAAGCGCACATGCACACACGTAGCACACAATACTGTAACCTAATTAAAACAATTATTGTTAAAATCATCAAAACTATTAAAAGCAATCTTGAAAACTTTAAAACTATAATTATTAAAACTAATTATTATTATTATATATATAATTATTATTAATATATATATATATATATATATATATATATATATATATATATATATATATATATATATATATATATATATATATATATATATATATATATATATATATATATATATTTATATATATGTGTGTGTGTGTGTGTGTGTGTTTGTGTGTGTGTACATCTCATGCTATTATATTTTGAAAAAACGTATCTTTATAAGAAAATAGAAGTTACAAAGGCCTGAACGTGTTTGATTTATTCGACGTTTCGGCAACCAATTACTCCCATCATCAGTAAGAACTAAACCGAACTGTAATAAATCAATATAAAACATTTTGTGATAAGTTAAAAATTAGAACACTCTCACACACGCATATATATATATATATATATATATATATATATATATATATATATATATATATATATATATATATATATATATATATATATATATATATATATATATATATATATATTCCGATTACCTGTTTATATTTAATATTAACTGGATGCTCAGTAGTAGTTTATTTCCTTCTATTAGAAATTGCATTGCACTCCAGGGGTGCATATTCGATTATATATATATATATATATATATATATATATATATATATATATATTATATATATATATATATATATATATATATATATATATATATATATATATATATATATATATATATATATATATATATATATATATATATATATATATATATATATATATATATATATAATATATATATATATATATATATATATATATATATATATATATATATATATATATATATATATATATATATATATATATATATATATATATGTATGTGTGTGTGTGTGTTTCGTAAACTATTTATTATATATATTATATATATATATATATATATATATATATATATATATATATATATATATATATATATATATATATATATATATATATATATATATATATATATATATATATATATATATATATATATATATATATATATATATATATATATATATATATATATATATATATATATATATATATATATATATATATATTATATATATGACCAAACTAATAATTAAGAAGAACTGCTATCAAAAACTCTAAACAGGAAAATTTTTAATTAAATAGATTGACAACTGTTTAAAATCGTCGAGATTTCCTCATAAACTAATACTGGTTAGAAAAAGACACAAACATCCATCTACATATTCACTCATTCTTGCACACACACACACACACACACACACACACACACACACACGTACTTACCATCTGTCTGACAAGAGAAGCAAAAAAGACTAATATATAATAATATATATATATATATATATATATATATATATATATATATATATATATATATATATATATATATATATATATATATATATATATATATATATATAATATATATATATATATATATATATATATATATATATATATATATATATATATATATATATATATATATATATATATATATATATATATATATATATATATATATATATATATATATATATATATATATATATATATATATATATATATATATATATATATACTTTAAGTAGCAGAGCCGTATGTTTATATGCAATTAAATTAATTTTATTGCTGCAAAATTATATATTTATTACATTTTATAAAATTGTTAAAACAATATTTCTGACTGCACAATTAGATCATTTGTATATTACTCTGAACATGTGGGATAAGATAGGCCTTCTAGCCACAGTTTTTATGTTTAAATTATAAAGGTTTTGAATATATTTATTTTTCTTTTATTTATTTT
>SEYY01018583.1:137500-142500 GCA_009176605.1 Armadillidium nasatum | reverse complement strand
TGAATGGGTGACTTGCCTTTAGGAAATGTTTCGCTATTATAAGAAGTTCACAGAAACACTTTCAGGCCTTTTGCCCAAATCTAATTTCATATATATATATATATATATATATATATATATATATATATATATATATATATATATATATATATATATATATATATATATATATATATATATATATATATATATATATATATATATATATATATATATATATATATATATATATATATATATATATATATATATATATATATATATATATATATATATATATATATATATATATATATATATATATATATATATATATATATATATATATATATATATATATAATATATATATATATATATATATATATATATATATATATATATATATATATATATATATATATATATATATATATATATATATATATATATATATATATATATATATATATGTTTGTGTGTGTAAAGTATGATGGGTGACTTCTATCTATTTTAGACGATGTTGTCGTGATAAGAATATAAGAACCATGGAAATTACTCTTTTCTGATTACGATTCTTATCCATTCAGTATACGAAATTTGGCAGAGGAAAAAAATTGATTTTTTCTTTCTAAATGATAGTACAATATTTCAAACTGTACAATGATGAAGAGTTTTTGCCTTCTTTAAAATTCTTGTCTTGTAAAAGTACTACACAACTATAATAACTGATATGAATTTTTATATACCTTCCCTTGCTTTAAAACGTAGATATCAAAAATAATCTAAGCTCCAACAGATACACCTGTCAAATATACAACAAAATAATTAATAAAACAACAAGCATTAATTAATATAAAAAAAAACTTTTTCGGGGGTAGAATGGGGAATAGTTCTCTTCCTCACAGGAATGGGAACCTTCAAGGGAGTTTTTTTCCTGGAATTAGCGTTAGCGTTCGAATAGGGCCTTCAAACACTTGAATCAATCACTGAAGTGTTTCCTCCTTCAGAATATTACCAAATTATCCTGCACAGCTTACAACATTCCCTACAACCTATCATTCAACACTGCACCCATCACCAATAGTCGCAGTGCAAACTAGATTAAAATAATGCAAATAACATGACGAACTATACACACCCACACAAAAAACACTCATTATTTTAGGTCTTCTTCACGAAACAATCCTAGTCCACATACACGCACACACAAACAAACAAGGTGTCATTCTTAGGATATGACCATATTCATTAACCAAGCACCTGGCAAGTACTTCATGGATGGAAGCTACTATTTGGTCTGATTAAAGGTGTTCTGGCGCAGGTTGAAAAAGAGGAGATATTCTCTATGGATGAAAGACGCGAAAAAGACAGACAATTTTATTTGAATGTTTGAATGTATATGACCTATAATTATTATTTATTATTATTATTAACTGCTTACAATTTTAATAAGAAGTCTTTTTTTTCGTTGACATCCTCCTATCTCAATATGTTGCTAGGCAGTTTATTTTACTCTCCAAATCAAGGTAAATTTATTCTCCAAATTAAAGATTACTCCTACTTGAATATATCATAGAAAATATCTCCTGTAGTAGGTAATTTCTCCTGTTTAGGTCCTTAGCCAAGACTCTCCTCCAAATTTCTACATTTTCTCATTTCTTTCGTTTCTAAGCAAATTATTTTTTCAGTCATCAGAATGGTTGTCCTGTGATCTCAACGTATTTGACCTCAACCTTGTTTTGCAATTTCCGTAAGTAGAAGTTGACACGATTTGTGTCAGTGAGATGATGAGAGTTAAAATTATGTATACCCCTGCATACTTGCATTAATATTAATACACGGAATAAAATACACAGTTAATACTCAAACAATAGCTTATTTTGCATAATTAATTAATTAAACTCTGCCATTATTATGCATGTAATAGGCAAAAAAATATTTATATTTAATATGCGATATATATAGTATATATATATATATATATATATATATATATATATATATATATATATATATATATATATATATATATATATATATATATATATATATATATATATATATATATATATATATATATATATATATATATATATATATATATATATATATATATATATATATATATATATATATATATATATATATATATAAGTTTCTCTGCCATTACTGTACATTAACAAGAATAAATTTAAAAGATAAATTTTAAGCCGACCATTGATAAATCAATATTACTCTATATATCGATTAATTGCTAAAATTTTATAGTATGCAACTGTTCTAGTTGCATTTACATATATATATATATATATATATATATATATATATATATATATATATATATATATATATATATATATATATATATATATATATATATAAAATATATAAAATAAGAGAGACAGACAGACAGACAGACAGACAGACAGACAGAAAGACAGACAGGCAGACAGACAAACAGACTGAAAGACAGAAAGAGAGAGGGAGAGAGATAGATGAGATAGATAGATAGATAGATAGATAGATAGATAGATAGATAGATAGATAGATAGATAGATAGATAGATAGATAGATAGATAGATAGACAGATAAATAAATAGATAGAGATAGATAAATAGAGAGACGAGACCTAAATTTTTAACTGCAAGCCAACTCATTAAAGATTAATCTTATATCACATGAGTATGTCAAGTGAAACACCACATGGTTAATATAAATACCTGAAATACCGAAGCAAGAGATATCACAGAGATAAAACTAGAAGACTAAGAGTTGTGAGAATGAATTTGGTATTTTAGGACGATTTTCAGCCTAATTATTCATTTATTAATAGTATAAGGTTTTATTATTTATAATTAATTTAATTTAATGATTAATTAGTTTAATATTAATAATAATAATAAATGGGTTTTAAAAATTTAATATATAGATTTTAATCAAGAGAAAAGTATTTAAAAATGTATTAAATTTTAATAAATTATATAAATGGAAAAAGGTTCTACTCTTAAAGGAATAAGCATTTAAAAATAATAAAAAAAAATATAATATATATATATATATATATATATATATATATATATATATATATATATATATATATATATATATATATATATATATATATATATATATATATATATATATATATATATATATATATATATATATATATATATAATATATATATATATATATATATATATATATATATATATATATATATATATATATATATATATATATATATATATATATATATATATATATATATATATATATATATATACTGTTCGTAATCCATATAGTATGTGATCTACAAAGTTGAAAGTATCTTTCTTTTAAGCCAATACTCACTGGTCGGGGGTGGGGGGTACGGGGGACTGAATCCCCTGTAGACATATGTTCCTGTGCTATCATTCATATCTTCAAAATTGTATAGTACACGGCAAAAATTGTCCTAACGAATCGTTGGGACAAATGGCAAAAATGTCAACAAACTTTTTCAATTATTTTCCTATCATAAGATTAATCAGTGAAGCGACTTTCTTATGGTTAGCATGTCTTTCCTCTATTGAAAATTTTACTGTGACATTTTTGCTCCTTGTCCCGACGATTCGTTAGGACAATTTTTGCAGCGTAGCACCAAAAATACTTTCCTTTTAAATAACTGCATAGAAAGAGTTTACAAGATAACCTCCCAAATATTTTCAAACACTCTGCTCATTGGTTTGTATTCAAACCTCTGTTTAAATTCAGTCTTTTTGTTTGATAAAGAGTTCTAAAATAATTCAGACTACCGAAAAAGGAGGATTAAAGACTCTCTCAGCATGTTATGACTTTCCCGGAATATTTGCGCCACATAGATCAAGCTTTTCAGTACATTTACGATACAAGGAAAGATTTCTCAGTTAGTTTAATGTGCAATGAAAAGGCTTTTCGGTTCCATTATGGAATGTGGAGAAGACTTTTCATTATACTTGTATGTTAAACGAAGATTATTTTTCATTATTTTTATGGTATAGTGAGAAGACACTCCAGGGTATCTTTAGGGTACGTAAAGATTACTTTTTTGTAGCTTTACTGTGCAAAGAGAAAGTTTTTCAATATCTTTAGGGTATATTGAGAATTTTTTTTTTTTATCTTAGTTTATTTAAAAAGGATTTTTTTTCTTGATCTTAGTTTACTTAATTGTTATAAAGAGAGATTAATTGACAGAAAAATTCGAATTTCTTTAATAAAAAAAGGATATATAGCGAAGGATATATAAGTGAAGATTTATGAGGCAAGAGATGATTAACAGATCGAACTTCTACTAATAATGCTACTGCTATTAATATTAATAATAATAGTTAAACTACCACTACTACTTTTACCGATAATAATAATAATAATAATAATAATAATAATAATAATAATAATAATAATAATAATAATAATAATAATAATAATAACTATATTATTATTATTATTTTGGAAGCAAGTTAAATATATACTATATATATATATATATATATATATATATATATATATATATATATATATATATATATATATATATATATATAATATATATATATATATATATATATATATATATATATATATATATATATATATATATATATATATATATATATTATATATATATATATATATATATATATATATATATATATATAATAAATAAAAAATAATAAAATAAAAAAAAAAAAAAAAAAAAAAAAAAAAAAAAAAAAAAAAAAAAAAATATATATATATATATATATATATATATATATATATATATATATATATATATATATATATATATATATATATATATATATATATATATATATATATATATATATATATATATATATATATATATATATATATATATAGAGTAGAGAGAAGGGAAGATTTATATATCACCTCCTCCAAACCATTTATTACGATCTTCAAATCGATTAAGTGAACGAAATTTAATGGAAAATTTTGTTCACCTTTGTAATTATTATTATTATTATTATTATTATT
>SEYY01018583.1:122500-125000 GCA_009176605.1 Armadillidium nasatum | reverse complement strand
TGGAAAAGACATTATAGTAATTTGTTAATTGGTTTGGGAGTCGAGGGAGTAGTGAGGAATGAAGGGGAAGAGGTGTTATTACAAGAAGAGGTGAGTATTAGTATGGAGAGAGTGGAAGTAGTGGTAAGAAAGGTAAAGTAGGGAAAATTGACCTGAACAAATGGTGTATATGGAGAGATGATAAGGAAGAGAGCTGGATGGGTAGTTGACTGGTTGGTTAGAATGTTTAAATTGTGTTGGGGAGAGGGGAGAGTGCCTCAATATTGGCAAAATGCGTGTAGTGCCTTTATATAAATGGAAAGTGAAATAAATTATGTGTAGGAATTATAGGGGAGTAAGTTGTTGAGTGACGTAGGGAAGATTTATGGGAGAGTTTTAGTATCGAGAGTGTAAGAATTGACAAGAAAGAGAGAGTGGGTGAGGAAAAAGGGGGTTTTAGAGAGGGTAGGGAATGAGTAGACCAGATGTTTACACTGAGAATGATTGGGTAGAAATTGAGTAAAGAAAATAATGTGGGATATTTTTGTTTCATGGACTTAGAAAAGACGTATGATAGAGTGTGTAGGAAGAAGTTGTTTGAGGTACTGAAGAAGGGTGGACTGAGAGGGAGATTATTGAATGGGATCAAATCCTTTTATGAAAACTATAGAGCAAGGGTGAAAGTGAAGAGGGAACTGATAGAGTGATTTAACGTGGGAACTGTGCTGAGACAAGCATGTGTTATGTCGTCTGTTTTTTAATGTGTTAATGAATTGTATTATTAGGGGGGTGGAGAGGGAAGGGAAGGGTGTTAGATTGAGAAGTGAAGAGGGTGAATGGGAGATAAATGTCTTTTTTGTTGTTTGCGGATGACGCGGTGTTAGTTGTGGAACCTGGGGAGAAGTTGAGAATGTTGATGAAGGTGTTTGTGAGGGAATGGGCTTCTAAGGGATTGAAAATTAACCCAGCAAAAAGTAAAGTAATGAGGATGGGGGGGGATGAGGTAATAAGATGAGAGAAATGTGTGGCGTCAAGGTAGGGGGAAAGAATTTGAGGAGGTAGAAGAGTTCAAATATCTAGAAATGGTTACAGAGGGAAAAAGGAGGATGGAAGGGGAAATAAAGAATAGAGTGATGGGGGGGAATGAAAGTGATGGGGAAATTATGGAAGGTAAGGAAGAAAGGGAGAATACCAAAGAAAAGAAAAGTAAGAATGTTTGAGAGTATTTGTTTGCCATCTGTAATGTAAGAGTGTGAAACATGGATGATGAAAGCTCTGACGAGGAAAAGATTAGAAGTTTTTGAGATGAAGGGATTGAGGAGGGTTGATAGAATTCGAAACGAAAGAACAAGAGAGATGTCTAGATGGAAGAAGGTGTATTAAGATGATTTTGGAATTTGTGAAGAATGAATGGAGACAGGATGGTGGGTAGAGTGATGAGATCAGAGGTGGAAGGAGGAAGGGGGAGGGGAAGCCGAGATGGAGGGGGATGGATGGGGTGAGGGATATATATATATATATAATTATATATAGGTATATATATATATATATATATATTATATATATATATATATATATATATATATATATATATATATATATATATATATATATATATATATATATATATATATATATATATATATATATATATATATATATATATATATATATATATATATTATATATATATATATATATATATATATATATATATATATATATATATATATATATATATATATATATATATATATATATATATATATATATATATATATATATATATATATATATATAGGTATATCTGAACGTCTAATTTGTAGAATGAACAAAGAGGGCTTTTATCATGAAAAAATATCTACTCTCTATTGAATCCCTGCAGAAATGATTGAGCGAGTAGTGAAGGAGGACAATAACTTCAAGATTGTCAAATGGAAGAATGTTATGTTGTTTTTGAAATAACATGCATTCCTCGAAATTAGAATCGAAACTACTAAAAATTGTTACAGAATTGCAGAGTAAGATGGGGGTTTTATCAATAACAAATTATTCTAAACGAAATCGTAATTTTATTTTTCCTTGAAACCAAATTAACCATCATAGCTCTCAGTAAACACGGCATTGACTCCGTATACATCAACAACCTCTAGCGTGTCTTCAACAACTGCTGTTCCTTCACGCAGTTATAGAAATATTCCGAGTCCTTCTAGTTTGAAAAGAAGTCCGCTAAAATGATACTATCTTAGCAAAGCTCTTCACTCTTCACAGCATACCTTCAATTAATTTTACACACCCTGGACTGGGAGTGAAAGTTCGGCAAGGACAGAAGATACCTGGGCCACAAGGGGTTTGTTAATGACAACTTGCATTTGCAAACAACCTAGATGAACTACATGAAATCTCATCGAACCGAAGAGATAATTAAAAAAAATTTGAAATTTAGAACCAGATTATCCAATTCCTCTAATACTACTTGTAGCTAAGCCAACGCTTCTCAAATTTCTCAACAACACCATTC
>SEYY01018583.1:112500-117500 GCA_009176605.1 Armadillidium nasatum | reverse complement strand
TTGACTTGATTCTTTATCTTTTTTGTAGCGATGTTAACACTTATCGCTTTTCTTCAGGCAATAAAGCTGTTAGTGTTCGTGATAGTTTACTACTCGCATTCCTAATTCTTTGTGACGCCTTTGCAGAACAATTATCACTATTGTTGAGCTTGTCCACGAACTACAAATTTGAGCGAACAGTTTTTCTATTATTAAAGTAGAAATTTTAATAAGGATATTTATATAAATGGTTTTCGAAATGATAATAATAATAATAACAATAATAATAAAAATTTCTGTATAATAATAATATAAAATAAAAATAATAAAAATTACTGTATTATAATAATAATAATTACTGTATATAATAATAATAAAAATAATATTAATAATTACTGTATATAATAATAATAATAATAATAATAATAATAATAATAATAATAATAATAATAATAATAATAATAATAATAATAAAAATAATAATAATAATAATAATAATAATTAAAATAATAATCTTTAACCTTTATTTATTTTTTCAGCTACAAATTTACATATACAAATATCGTGTAATTTACATGTTTTGATACTAAACTGAAATGTGTTTCTTTGGAGACGAATTCGTCCTTATTATTCATCCGAATAATAATAATAATAATAATAATAATAATAATAATAATAATAATAATAATAATAATAATAATAATGAATTTATATGTGAAAACGATGTTTTACTTTATATTATAATAATCTTAAAGAATTTATTCATTTATGAAGAAATATGCATGCTCATTCCGATAAAGATATTGTTCAATAGATAAGGTAGTGATAAAATTCACCATATATATATATATATATATATATATATATATATATATATATATATATATATATATATATATATATATATATATATATATATATATATATATATATATATATATATATATATATATATATATATATATATATATATATATATATATATATATATATATATATATATATATATATATATATATATATATATATATCTACAGATACATATATATGTGCACACATACATACATACATACATACATACATACATACATACATACATACATACATACATACATACATACATACATACATACATACATACATACATACATACATACATACATACATACATACATACATACAATTTAATAAAAATTAAGAATTGAAGCGATCTCTCCAACAGATCTTATTGAGGTCAGGAAAAATAAAACTATAAAGCCGAAGAAGAAGACAAGTTTTAGAGAATAAAAAGAGGTTTAAAATAATTGGAGGAGTGAGGTGAATCGATCTAACAGAAAAACAACTTGGGAAGAAGTTGAAAATAATAATAAAGAACGGAAGACATATAATATCCACAAGTGAACGATGTTTGCAGCAAAAGAACCAGCTACTTATTGTCTACTCCAAACCATTATTTAGTTGTCTTACCATCAGTTTGAGATGCATTTAGGTTATCCTAAATAGATATGTAGAGCAACCAGTTTCTGATTTTTCTTATTCCTTCACATGTTGCAAGGTTGAACGGGCTTTCCATTAAACTTTATTAGATATATAGAAAAGCTTTCATTTAGCTTGGAAAGAAAGGGAAAATCTTTAGACTGCCCAAGAAAGATCATTTCTTTATCTCTGTTGAACGTTGACAGATGTCGTTAATGAGAATGAGATCTGTATGATCTCGATTTTACAATAAATTCTGTGAATATCTAAATCTGTCATTAAATATTATTGGAAAATATTCTGTTCCCAAAAAATATTTCCCTTCCAATATTTCACATGACAATATTTTAGCAAAAATACAAAATGTATTTACCAACACAATTTACAATGAAGCTAACTATTTTTTAACAATATTTATAAACTAAAATTATTATTACATAAACTAAGTATACGAACAGGTGTTATGCAGATTAGAAATTAAATTTAATAACGTTAATGTTTTAAAATATATTCTCACACACATTCTTGGCATGTTGTAACTGAACATATGTTATCAATTTTTGGCCTCTTGCATAACTCAATAGTAATTTCTTTTATACCATAAGACAATTAGTTCTTTATGCCCTTTCCTTGCAATCTAATTAGTATTAAAATTGTAATGAATGTTCAAGTAAAGCTATTAAATTCTAAACAACTTGACTTTTTTTAAATTATCATTTTTTTTTTTTATCTATCTATAAACGAAAGCATTTATGGAGTTAGCACCTTACATTCCGCCATCTTTATTCCATGCTCCACTGAATATATATATATATATATATATATATATATATATATATATATATATATATATATATATATATATATATATATATATATATATATATATATATATATATATATATATATATATATATATATATATATATATATATATATATATATATATATATATATATATATATATATGTGTGTGTGTGTGTGTGTGTGTGTGTGTGTGTGTGTGTGTGTGTGTGTGTGTGTGTGTGTGTGTGTTGTGTGTGTGTGTGTGTGTGTGTGTGTTTGTGTAATTTTACGAATTAATTTAAATTTTTAATTAATAATAATAATAATAATAATAATAATAATAATAATAATAATAATAATAATAATAATAATAATAATAATAATAATAATAATAATAATAATAATAATAATAATATTGTGTAATAAAATATAGATAAATATTATATCAGATTATAAACTTGTGATTTCCTTATTATTTTAATTATAGTGATCATAATCAAATTAAATGATTAAGAAAATACAAAAAGGAAAAGAAACAGAAAAAAAACTAAAAATAAATAAATAAAATAAGCAAAACAGATTTAAATTTTTTAATTACTTAATTAATACAGAAACAATAAAATAGATTAACTATGATTGGAGTATACTGTAAGTATAACAAAAGAGTGATTGCTGTGGCAGCTACATTCTTTAACTACCTTTCGTCTTATGACGTCATTTAATCTTAAGTTGTGAGAATCGCAAAATATGAGATGGATTCAGGAGTTGATAATAGAGATAGAAGTTGAATCTAAAGTTGAACTCTCAGAGTTGAGTGTGAATAAGCTTTTAAGGGTCCGTCCAATTTGTAACTTTTACTTTCATAACAATTTTGAGAAGACCCAAGACCATGGATAAATGTCACTGAATACTGTGGCAGTTTCAAAGTTTTTTTTTACCTACATGAATTTAGGAAGACTTTTGAGGACATTCATTCTATAAGGTTAATTGAAGTTGGGTTGGGGAGGTTAAATCTAGGAAGATAAAGATATGAGAGGTTATGTTAGGTTAGGATAACTCAAGTGAATTTTACTTGCAAAATACTGAATTCCTACGTTTGCCTAATTTTTTTTAAAGTCTACTCTCTCTCTCTCTCTCTCTCTCTCTCTCTCTCTCTCTCTCTCTCTCTCTCTCTCTCTCTCTCTCTCTCTCTCTCTCTCTCTCTCTCTCTCTGTCTCTGTCTGTCTGTCTGTCTCTCTCTCTCTCTCTCTCTCTCTCTCTCTCTCTCTCTCTCTCTCTCTCTCTCTCTCTCTCTCTCTCTCTCTCTCTCTCTCTCTCTCTCTCTCTCTCTCTCTCTCTCTCTTGCTAACAGGTAACAGACAGTTCAATGAACTTCACACTCTAAGTACAACTCTAAGTGGGGAAGGTGTGATAGAAAATGGGGATAAAAATAATTCATGCAATATTCTTCCAGTACTTCTTATTCTTTTCCTATTATTACTATTCAAAAATAAAAATGGTTTAATTTTGGTATAATAAGGGAAGTCTTGCAAGAAGCTCATTATCACCAATTTTGTTTTGTATATTTTCAGAATGATTGTGCATAATACAATATTTTAATTCTTAATAGAGGAAAGTGAGAAGAACTTAATGCAGTGGTAAAAGGAAAGGTAATAGAAAAGGTTAAATGGCTTAAGTATATTGAAAAAGTTTTTAATGCGGAAAGAATTATCAGAGATTTGCGATAAATAAAATAGGATCAGTGCAGGAGGAAATTTGTATCCCATTAGTGTTGGTCAAGAAAGTAGATATATGATAGTATACTGACACCTTCATTTGTATGGAATTGAAATCAAAAATACAACAAAAAATAGAGATCTTTGGTAAAGAAATCCGAAAGAAATAGAATGAGAAATGAAAGGGAGAAAAGGAAGGTTGGAGAGGCAAATAATGCATAGCACTGGTGAGAAGAGATTGAGATGATGAGAAAACCTATAGATGAGACAAGTGAATAAAATGGATATGACGATGTAAATGCAAGTAAGCCAGAGTAACAGAAAGACTTGGAAGAGAAGAAATACATTAGGGGATGATTGCAATATGTGCAAAACTAATGGAAGGGCAGTGGAGAAAGATACTGGCCCAGTTGACAAGCTAAAAGTCTTTCTGCATGGAGGATCTGTCAAATTAAAATATATGTTAAAATTTAATTCTTATATAATAACTATAATAAATATATATTTATATTTTTTGTTCGAAAAAAAAATTTTGCTGAATGAAGGCCTGGATGTCAACTAAATTTATTCTATGAAATTATAAAACAGTTAAATTTAATTATTTTTAAATAATAACCTCTGAATATGTATTACTTCGATAAATCTGAACCTGTTTTATTAATGTAATTGTGACTTCAGGCATCGGAATCGGCATCGGCATTGGCATCGGCATCTGCTTCGGCATCTGCATCAACATCGGCAGCAGTAACAGCATCAGCATCGAAAATTTATTTGACATCGTTCCCCCACTAATATATATATATATATATATATATATATATATATATATATATATATATATATATATATATATATATATATATATATATATATATATATATATATATATATATATATATATATATATATATATATATATATATATATATATATATATATATATATATATATATATATATATATATATATATATATATATATATATATATATATATATATGCACAAATATTCAACTACATTTATAGTTATTAATTTACATATATT
>SEYY01018583.1:107500-110000 GCA_009176605.1 Armadillidium nasatum | reverse complement strand
ATATATATATATATATATATATATATATATTAGGGTGGGTCAAAACATTTCATTTTTTTTTAAATTTCATAATCACGCCATGCACTGGCGTTAGTATCACGAACTGATACTGTATGCAAAATTTCAAAGTTGTGCGACCCCCCCCCCTACCCCTCGCACACATTATCCCATTTTTACGTTTTTCTCGATTCTAAAATCAATCTCAATGTGATTTGCTCCTGATCTCCGGTTTAGTTATGAAAAGCATACAATATATTCACATACTATCTCACACACACACGCACACACGAACACACACACATACACACGGACATACAAAAATGCGATCCCACAAAAGAAACGAAAAGATGAGTTTGAATGTGAAGTAAAATCATATGACAAGATGTTTGACATTTGCACATGCAGGTGTTATGATAAAAAAACTGGAAAGAAGTCATTGTAGATGCAAAATTAGAATACCTATTATTGAATGGGAATCCCTTGTAGATCAAAAACAAATTAAAAATCAACTTGGGACAATTGATAAAGTAGTAACAGGTGCGAGAAGAAGGACGTAAGGAAAATTAGAAAGGTTAAATAGTGACTTTATTGTAAGTCTCGGCAGGGGTAGGGGTTGTAGCAGCGGTAGTAGCAGTACATGAACAGTAGAAATATGTGGCCCTTCAACCAACACACGATTCAACTTTGATGTTATGGAAGAAGTTCAAACTTAAAGAAAAGATTTAACTGAATTGGAAAAGCATTATGTTATTATAAAAGACCAGAACATATTTACATGACTCATGTTACACCAGATTCTGCCAAGGTCCGATGTATTACTGATGAAGTAATTACTTTCTTCAATTGATTCTAATAGCGAGATTTCAAAGCTATTCTTTGCGATAGGACTCGACTTAACACTGGAAGAGTTGTTGGAGTTTTGAGACTGATTGAAATATATTTGGAAAGACCGATGCAGTGGTTAATTTGCCTCTTACATGTAAATGAACTTCCATTCAGACACATATTCGAGGCAATAGATGGAGAAACATCAGAACGAAAAACATTTAAGGCTACCATTGGAAATAAAATTGAAGATGTAAATATGCTGGAAATATTTGATTTTGAACTTGTAAACAGCAACCTTGAAAAATCCCAGAAGATATCGTTATGCAAATTAACATTGACCAAAAAAATTTGTATGAAATGTGTATTTTTATAAAATAAGGAAATATATCGCCAAAGAAATCCCCAGGCACCCTTCATCATGCCTGATGGCTAACAAAAGCAAACAGGATCTTACAGTTATACGTTTCCACAAAACATCCAATTTTTTAAATTCTAGTAAATATGATAATGAAAGTTTAAGCACCAGGGTGGTTTTGGATAAAGTCACATCCAAAGGAATGAAATTTTTTGGTACCTGACAGTGCCAATTTAAGGACGTGGACAAAAACATGATGTGATTATGGAGCGTGTACTTAGAAACAACTCGTACTTTGCTCATGCTACACGAGAATGTATTAGTTGCAATGTTAGCGGACACATGAAAAGAGATAAGAGATTTATGTGTTCAACGAATTATTCAAGCAAGAGCAAGGAATCTCAAAGCAAGAGTTTTTGAACTTACTAAAACACTAAACTTTTATGCAGATGATTATTCAAACATGATTAGTTGGGAAATGGAAACAGTCACCCAGCTACCTGTTTTAAAGGATTTAACAATTGACGAAATTAAACAATTTGTAAATGAGTCAATTAACACTGTTTTATTTTAATGCCACTGTCAGGGTGTAGAGCATGCAGTAAATGTAGTTACACAAGCGTCACAAGTAAGAATTTTATATGAAAACACACATGAGTATATTTTGAGAGTAATATAGTCCAGAAAAGGATAATTAATTCGACGGCAAAAAAACACTGGTTCCAATAACTATTTAGATTAATAAAAAGGTAAATGTTGAGAAGTTCGCTCTTATTTTTTTTTTTTTTTTTTTTTTTTGAATAGATTTAATAACTTTCTTTGATATTTTAGGGTATTTGTGTGTGTGTATTTGATGTGTGCGCATGTACGAATATGTCTTAAACCTTATTATTAGCCTCTGAGCTAATGTTAAAAGAAATATATATTTTTATTAATTCTTCTAATTTTTATGGGTGGGGAGATTTTGTGCGAGGGGTAGTGGGGTTACACAACCATATAATTTGACATATAATGTTACAACATAATCCTGACGTCCGTGCATACCGTGATTTTTGAAAAAATAATTTTTTGACCCACTCGTATATATATATATATATATATATATATATATATATATATATATATATATATATATATATATATATATATATATATATATATATATATATATATATATATATATATATAGGGCGAAGAAGCCTTCCAAACTATTTAAGGTATTGTATAATGATGTGGAGGGCTAGAGTGGGCTTGAGTCATTCCATTACAAATAATACTCATTGACTCGTTCCTTTCAAGACTCAGTGGAAGAGGTTG
>SEYY01018583.1:102500-105000 GCA_009176605.1 Armadillidium nasatum | reverse complement strand
ATATATATATATATATATATATATTTAGATTCAAGAAGCCATACAGTAAAAGAGTATCCCACCTGTGGTTCTCAAAAACTGTGTTTCTCATCTGCATCATTCCTGGTGAATTGTTTCATCTCTTTATATTAACTTCAACTTATCTTCCTTCAACCTATCCTCCTCATTCAACCTTTGCCAAAATAATCGAAGGAGTACCTCTCGCAAACGTCGAACTGTTGTCTTTTATCTTTAACTTCTGTCCTTTCCCAAGTTTTCGAATCAATTATTTTCAAATTTGGAAATATCTCAATTCTTGTAATGTCATGTATGGTCGGCAGTTGACTTTCGTAAGGAACGCTCTACTGGTGATCTTCTTTCTCCTCTGTCGAACTCTTGGTCCTCTGTTCTTCTGCATTTCGGTGAATCTTTTTCTGTGAAGCTAGAAATATCGATGGATTTCGACTGAGTCTGGAACAAAGTTTTGATTTCAAAACGTCCTTCTTTCGGTATCTATCCTTCTCTTAGATTCTCTTTCAGGTCGTTCTGTAGCACTAGTAGCACACCTCCACAGTTCTTCCTGTAAATCTTTCAGTAGTGTTGCTCCTTAGGGTTCTGTTCTTCAAGTAATTTTTTTTTTACTTTTCATCAATGATCCTCTACCTGTTAGTTTAGCTCCTTTCCACTCTTATCCCGATGACACCACCTTTCATTACTCTTTTTATTTTGAATGAAGACCAACTCAACGGCATATAGTCGATGCTTGGAAGGTGGATCTTAGAGTAAATGATCTTCAATCATTCTTGTATCTCTAGTAACGGCAAAGGAAACATGATTGTTTTTAATTTTTTAAAAATTTATATTTATTCATCTATTTACTCGTCATAAACTTCCACACAAATTAAATTTCGTCTTGGAAAAGACGCAACTCAAGTTTTTAGGTATTATTGGTGTTTACTTTTTTTCTGACCTTTCTTGGAAAGATTATTTTATCTCTTTTGCGGAACAAGCTTAAAAAGGAGTATTCTGAGGCCCCTTCGAAACCTTCGAAACAGGCTCTTTAAATTACCAAGTTGCTGACTCTTCACAAAGGTGATGATCTGCCTTGTAAGTAGAAGGCGCATATTTTTTACTGGTAATTCCACATAAATACTGCTCTTCCTGAGAAGGTGGAGTCTAGAGCTTTTCTTCTTGTCAACTCTCCTACTCTCACTAGTTATCGATAATTTCTTTCTAGAAATCGAACTGCTGTATCTCTCCCTTATACTATTTTTATGACACTGAAACACTGCTTCATATATATATATATATATATATATATATATATATATATATATATATATATATATATATATATATATATATATATATATATATATATATATATATATATATATATATATATATATATATATATATATATATATATGAATATATATACTCATAAATATATTCCTAAAAATTAAATTCCTACTTTTATTATAGCAACACACTAAATATTAAAGAAACATCTACTTTAATATAATAAAGAAATAAATATAAGTTCTAAATATTATAACAAAAAAAAAGAAATAATTTTGGAAAAATATTTTCATTTATTTTATTTTATTTATTAAAACGAAGAAATTTGAAATTTCGTTCGAAAATAAAGCAATTGTTTTTGTTTATTTATTTATTTTTTTATATACTTTTTTATTTAAAAAATTATCAAAATGTGTCTCATTTACATATGTAAACAAAGACATTGTTTAATTTAAACAAATTATTAATACTTTTGTTGAAAACGAATTTAACATTAATTTAATTTTCAGATTTTATTCAGGTCTTAATATGGATGTATTATTATTATTATTAATTATTATTATTATTATTATTATTATTATTATTTATTATTTATTATTATTATTATTAATTTTCTATTATTATTATTATTATTATTATTATTATTATTATTATTATTATTATTATTATTATTATTATTATTATTATTTATTATTTTTTCTTATTATTATTTTTATTATTATTATTATTATTATTATTATTATTATATTTCCTACTAAAACATTTTTATTTGTATCTGAATAAATATAGAAATGAAAATAAAAATGATTATTTTTTATTATTATTATTATTATTATTATTATTATTATTATTATTATTATTATTATTATTATTATTATTATTATTATTATTATTATTATTATTATTATTATTATTATTATTATTATTATTATAGTATTTAGTAGAACAGGTCCTACTAAAACATTTTTATTGTACTTCTGAATAAAATATAGAAATGAAAATAAAAAATGATTATTTTTTATTATTATTATTATTATTATTATTATTATTATTATTATTATTATTATTATTATTATTATTATTATTATTATTATTATTATTATTATTATTATTATTATTATTATTATCATTATTATTATTATTATTATTATTATTATTATTTTTTATTATTATTATTATTATTATTATTATTATTATTATTATTATTATTATTATTATT
>SEYY01018583.1:92500-95000 GCA_009176605.1 Armadillidium nasatum | reverse complement strand
TCGTCCTTCTGCAGCAGAATTTGTTTGATCTTCTGAAAATCTTTTTGTTCTGGTTTGCTTCATTTCACCATCATTGGTAAGTACATCGAGAACGGCTGAAATGATTATCTGCAACTTAGTATTATCTGACACTAGATGGTCAGCCCGAGGTTATACTGTAAGGCAGAAAACAAAGGAAATATAAAGTATATTTCAGAGTATGGAGATTTGGCAGCTGATAAAAATTAGCTTCGAGAAAAAAAAAGACTTTACCAACAAGTTTAATTCTCCCTTACTTGAATTATTGGTCAGAAGCTTAAAAAATTTTCATTGAACGTGTTTATCCTTTCAATAAAGTGAACTCTCTGAATTATGCAGATTATCTATTGGAATTTTTTACATGTTTTGGAAAGAAAGTCTATCTTCAAAAATAGAAAGAGAAGAAGAAAAACGAAAGGTGAAGTTTTAAGTTAATTCGAGAACAAATAAACTTCAAAGCAACCATAAGAGGTTGTGGTGTTTCAAGTAATCAATTACACTATCTTCAGCTTTACAACCGTGTTTAGAAGTGTGAAAGAATATACATAACAATTCCGGTTTTATTTCCAAATATGAGTTCAGCAATGATGGAATCCAAAAGCCAGCAAAAAAGTAAATTGAAAAATTTTCTAATTATATTTCTGAAGCTTGATTTCCTTCTGAACTAATCCAATTTGCCGATCTTTTTAAGTCTATCAGTGAGCAGAAACAGAAAGAAGTTCGAGGTACAGGCACAAAACCCAAACTGTGAGCCATAAATGATTTTACTGATAAATGAGCTCTAGTGCACACTCTCCTATCCAAATACCTACTTGTACTGTTCCCTTATCTCTAAATGATAACATGGAAATGCAAAGGAAGAGATCATTTTCAATTTGAAAATGAAAAATTAAAAAGTTAGGTCACGGAATGATATTTTTTCACTAGAGAATTTTTGAAATGTTTTAATACAGTGAATGTTAAGTTGGTTAAAACAACGCTGAATAGTTATCACGCAGTTTTTAGAGTACTTAAGGGTATTTTAGGATATTTTACCCTGAGATGGCTGTCTGTACTATTTTAAAATGGTACTGATAGGAAAGTGCATATAGTTCTGGTGTAATTATGATAACCTGCAATTTTGAATCATTTTTTTTTATTTAACACTTTTCTCCAATACTTGAGGTTTTAATACAATGAATATACATTGCGTGGGGCAACGGAGACTTCCTTCCTCTCTTTTGAGAAATAAAATTGGAAATGTAACCTAACCGATTTTTACTAACGTCATTGATGACTTCGCCATATGGAAAGTTCTTGAAAGTATGACGTCATTGTGATATGTGAATGACATTCAATATAATTACATTAAAGTTCAACAAAATTTCTTTATTTACTTTTAGTGTTCTTTTATTATCTTGTCTTTGTAGATATATTTTTTTTGGATCCAATGAAAATTTATATTTATATTTTCAGTATATATATATATATATATATATATATATATATATATATATATATATATATATATATATATATATATATATATATATATATATATATATATATATATATATATTATATTATATAAAATATATAAAATAAAAATATATTAAATATTAAATATAAAATAATAAAAATATATATATATATATATATATATATATATATATATATATATATATATATATATATATATATATATATATATATATATATATATATATATATATATATATATATATATATATATATATATATATATATATATATATATATATATATATATATATATATATATATATATATATATATATATATATATATATATAATATGTCTCCTCAATTAAAAATGGTCAAAGATGCACATAATGCCCACCAGAGCTAGGAAATATTTCAAATTTAAATATATTCAAAGGCAGAGAAGAGTTTATGGAGAGCTTTAAGTAAATGAGTGTCAAAGAAAGTATTGTAAATAAGAGATGAAAGAATATTTCAGACTTTATCAAAAAAAATACATACAAGAATAAGCATGGAAATTATGTCCGGGTTAGAGACCTGGCAAAAGAAATGTGAGACAACGTACCATGCAAATTCTATACAGAGAAGAATATACGTCACCGAATGGCCAGAACTAGACTGATAAGAGTCATAGAAAGGAGAATTTAAAAAAATCGAAAGGCCATAGACCCCGTCTTTCAAAAACAGAGCTACATGAGTCTAGCAGCCTCTAATATGTTATTCAAACTCTTATGTATCCCTATTCTCTACAAGGACGATGTAAAGGAGTTTGAAAGCTCGTAAAAACATCTAAATTTTTAGAATCTTGTTTAGTAAATGAAACATATATATATATATATATATATATATATATATATATATATATAATATATATATATATATATATATATATATATATATATATATATATATATATATATATATATATATATATATATATATATATATATATATATATATATATATATATATATATATATAT
>SEYY01018583.1:82500-87500 GCA_009176605.1 Armadillidium nasatum | reverse complement strand
TTTTTTAATAGCTCAAATTTCTCTCCTTTTATTGGTTTTATAATTTTTATTCTTTTACTCATTTTTGGGGCAAGTTAATGTGCTTAAGATATAAATACGCTTTTGCTTTTTGAATTTGATAATATATATATATATATATATATATATATATATATATATATATATATATATATATATATATATATATATATATATATATATATATATATATATATATATATATATATATATATATATATATATATATATATATATATATATATATATATATATATATATATATATATATATATATATATATATATATATATATATATATATATATATATATATATATATATATATATATATATATATATATTATATATATATATATATATATATATATATATATATATATATATATATATATATATATATATATATATATATATATATATATATATATATATATATATATATATATATATATATATTATTTCTCCTTCAACAAACTTTAATTAATTTATGCCTAAAATTGTAATTTCTTCTAAAGGCATCATTTCTGCTCTCTCTGAGCAAAATACTAAGAAGGTGTACGGTCCTGATTTTATCCCTCCTGTGGTTCCGAGCTTGTACAAAGAATCGGTAAACTATTTCGTCTCTGTCTTTCTACTGCAGTCTTCCCTTCTTTCTGTAAACGTGTAGTCATTCAGCCTGTACCGAAAAAGAGGATCCCTTGCAATCCTTCAACTACCATCCTATTTCTTTAACCTTCCTTAACAGAAAGATTTGGAAACATCTCAATTCTTCAAATCTTATATCTGATCGTCAGTCTGGCTTTCGTAAGAAAAGCTCTACTGGTGATCTTCTTTTTATTCTCTCTGACTCTTGGTCTTTCGCTCTTCGGCATTTTGGTGAATCTTTTGCTGTGGCGCTGGACATATCGAAAGCTTTCGATAGAGTCTGGCACAAAGCTTTGATTTCCAAACTTCCCTCTTTCGGAATCTATCCTTCTCTATGTGATCTCTCTAATTTCCTTTTCGGTCGTTCTATAGCAGCTATTGTAGATGGCCACCGTTCATTCCTCATTGTTCTATCCTATCCCCAACACTTTTTCTACTTTTCATTAATGACTTTCTCTCTATTACTTCATCACCTATCCACTCCTATGCTGATGATTCCACCCTTCATTACTCTTTTCAATTTAAAAAGACTCCCCTCTCAATAGCAGTTAATTGAAGATAGAAAAGTGGTCTTGTAGTAGCTAACCTCTGATCTATCTCGTATTTCGAATTTTTGCAGAGAAAACAAGGTCGTTTTCAATATCTCAAAATACAAATCCTCCATCTCTCTACTCGATACACTCTTTTACACAACTATGATACCTTCTTCATTAACACAACTCAAACCTTCATATCTCCTTAATGTTCTTGGTGTTTATTTTTCTAATGATCTTTCTTGGAAAGATCAGATTACTTCTCTTTCCAGCAAGCTTCTAAGAGGTTGGGTGTTTTGAGGCGCCAAGTCACTTCAGGTGCTTCCTCTGTATAAGGGTGTTGTTCCCCTATAGAGAGTAAGCCTCACACATCTGTAGTGGTTCCACTCATGCAGCTCTCCTTGAAAAGGAGGAGTCTAGTGCCTTTCGTTTCTTCAACTCTCCGGCTTTCATAACTCTCTCCAGTTTCCAGTTGTTTCATTCTCTCTGTACTATCGCTATTGCAATGGACACTGCTCTTCTGAACTCTCCAGTCTCATACCTCCTCTATTAAGAAGAGCTCGTCCGACACGTCTACCTACATATTCTCATCCTATCTCTGTCCACTCTCTGACCCCAGACTTAACCGCTCAGACTTAACTTATATGCGCTCTACTGGAAAAGTCTGGAGCACACTCCTTTTATCTGTTTTCCCAACTTCCTTTGACTTGGAAACTTTTAACACCGTGTATCGGGACATTCAGGATCTGATTATTTCTCCCGAACTCTGGTGGAAATTGGTAGGCCTCTGGCCTTTGACCCACCAGAGGATATATATATATATATATATATATATATATATATATATATATATATATATATATATATATATATATATATATATATATATATATATATATATATATATATATATATATATATATATATATATATATATATATATATATATATATATATATATATATATATATATATATATATATATATATATATAATATATATAATTAATGAATAATAAATATATAATAAATATTTATATTAATTATATATTAAAAAATATTTTAAAATGGAGCAAAGCTTTAAAATAAGATACAGTAATTAAAAAAAAATAAAAATAAAAAATTTAAGAAATTAAACCAAAGAAAAATTTTTAAAAAATAAATAACGAATATATTTTAAAAATAAATTAATATTATGCAAAAAATATGCAAAATATATGTATAAAATTTAGAAAATTTAATATATATATATATATATATATATATATATATATATATATATATATTATATATATATATATATATATATATATATATATATATATATATATATATATATATATATATATATATATATATATGTGTGTGTGTGTGTGTGTGTATTTGAATTGCTCATAATATCGCAATTACTCAATTTATTACAAATATAAACAATCTGGAAGCTGAATCTTATTAATCCATTTTAATAAAAATTTCTCTAATTTTCTTTTAGAAGGAAGTATTGAATATTCGTGTTGTCTTTTTTTCTTTCTTGGACATTCAGTACATTCCTAAAGTACATTTATGGAAATTTGGCGGGAGTTTGGGGGGAAAACGCGGGAAAATTTGTTAAAAGGGCGATTATTTGGGAGATGTCTGCAAGTTTTAACTTGCCTTTGTATTTATAGGTAAATTAGACTTTACCAACATCCAGATGTTCAACTGGGTTATATATATATATATATATATATATATATATATATATATATATATATATATATATATATATATATATATATATATATATATATATATATATATATATATATATATATATATATATATATATATATATATATACGAGTTTATGGAATTTATTTTTAGTTCAATTTTCTTTAATTAATTAATAAGAAATTTGTTTCCTATATAATGTCCGCGAAGCTTTCGGAGGGACTCACTTCCTCTCCAAACTACATCGTTCTATCATATCAGAAGATCAACATTATAAATTAGAACAGAGTAGAGGCGGTGTGAAAAGGAAATTCAACATCCTAATACAGGGGATTATACATCACTAAGAGACTCACGATGTCAATTTATAAGAAATAAACAACCAGAGAAAAACTCCGAGAAAACTCTTGGAAAACTCCGAATTGGCATCTCTTTGAAAGAGTTGCCAAAGTTTTTATTTTGATTACAGTTCCTCAGAATTTCAGTTCAAATCTAAACTTTGAAAGCCTTAAAATATATTTTGTTTAAATTTGGAGTTTTTCTTCTTTTTCTTTTTGATAAAAAAAAAATAAAACTCCTACCTCGCAGACATTGCCTTGTTCGAGGAGGGAAACTTATTTAGTAGTTCCCATTTAGCGTCAGCAAGTGAGAATGCACTAGCGCCTTCAAACATATGAGTCAATCACTCAGTATAGGAATCCACAGTATATGAATCCATCCTATGTTTTGAAAGGAGAAATCACTACAAGTCATGAAGGATTCAAAATCTCTAACCCAACACTCATAAGTTCTATACTCTACTTTCACCTGTAGATCTGTACCTTCAGACTTGAGTACTTTAATTACTTATTGATATGAAAGTACGACTAGCTTTGTTCGGAAGAAAATAAAAAAATAAAGGAGCAAGAAAACTTTTTGGTCGCTTTTTTTTTTATTTTACTTTCAATTTATTTCAATATTCAATATATATATATATATATATATATATATATATATATATATATATATATATATATATATATATATATATATATATATATATATATATATATATATATATATATATATATATATATATATATATATATATATATATATATATATATATTATTATTATTATTATTATTATTATTATTATTATTATTATTATTATTATTATTATTATTATTGTATAGGGACGAGCAATATTTTGGATAAATTTATTTTTAATTTATAAATTTAATTATTTCATTTTTTCTTTTCAAATTTCTCGAATGAAATTTATCTCTTTTTACCCGTGAAAGTTTTAATAATATTAAGGATCTTGTTTATGGCTTCGATGGGAATCGAACCACAGACCCTCACTAACCATAATTATATCTTGATTTTTTTTTTCGAAAAAAAAAGCATAGGAATCGAACCACAGACCCCCATGAGTCATAAGGATCCCTTGATTCAATTTATGTTCAGACATATAAAATTATACTTATAAAGAAAAGTTATTATTATATATTATATATTATTAGAAACTATATATTATTAATTATATTATTACAAATCATTTTAGAGATCAATGTCAAATTTTTGTTGCATTAACATCCGAATTCAAATCCGGAATCTCTCCGTCGGATATCCTCATCTACTTTTGTTTAAATTGTGCCATCTTTTTGGCTTTTTTTTTTTTTTTTTTTTTTTTTTTTTTTTTTTAGCTCCTCCTATTTTTGTTCGAATTATCAGAAATTGTAAGAATGAAAATGAAATTCATTTTTAAATTTGAGGAGCAAAAAAACCCTTTTGGTAATTTTTTCTTTCTTTTTAAAAAAAATAATTTGCTTTGGTTTAAGTATATTTATAAATTTTTTTTTAAAATTATTTGTTTGAAATTTGTAAAATTCAACTAAAGTCTGAAAAGTCGCAGAAGTCGCTAAAATAGCTAAAACTTAAATTTGTATCCAAATTCCTAATTGAATGAAACACTTAATTTAAATTTGAGTAAATTAGTGTTCCGAAGTTTAAGAAAACTCAAAGAAAATTTTCATCCTTTTTTTTTATAGCAACCACAACAAACCATAATTTTAGCAACCATGCATGAAAAATTTACAAGAGTTTTTATT
>SEYY01018583.1:65000-70000 GCA_009176605.1 Armadillidium nasatum | reverse complement strand
ACAAATTTTAAGAATATAATTAAATATTTTTATAAGAATAAAAAATAAATAATTTTGTTAGTAATTTAAATACCGTTATATAATTATTTCGTAATCTTCATGTCAAGTTAACGCTAATCAGTTGATTATTATCTTCTCTTGAATTATACTTCTATATATATATATATATATATATATATATATATATATATATATATATATATATATATATATATATATATATATATATATATATATATATATATATATATATATATATATATATATATATATATATATATATATATATATATATATATATATATATATATATATATATATATAAATATATATATATATATATATATATATATATATATATATATATATATATATATATATATATATATATATATATATATATATATATATATATATATATATATATATATATATATATATATATATATATATATATATATATATATATATATATATATATATATATATATATATATTAATAATTATAAATTTTAAATAAATTAAATAATAAATAATAATAATAATAATAATAATAATAATAATAATAATAATAATAATAATAATAATAATAATAATAATAATAATAATAATAATAATAATAATAATAATAATAATAATAATAATAATAATAATAATAATAACATAATAATAATAATAATAATGATTAAAAAATGCAATAATAATTTAAACTCTTAAATAATAATCTTCCTTTGCTAACACAAATAATTAATATTTGAATTGGTAGTGTTAAAAAATATATAATAATTCTTTATTAATTTTTTTTTATTTATCAATGTTAAAGCGTTTTGTATTTATCTTTTTTAGTTTCTTTAATTAAAGATTAAATGAGAATCTCTCTCTCCATCTCTCTCTCTTCATCTCTCTCACATTGGCTCTTTATCTCTGTCTCGGTCTCTCTCTCTCTCTCTCTCTCTCTCTCTCTCTCTCTCTCTCTCTCTCTCTCTCTCTCTCTCTATCTATCTATCTATCTATCTATCTATCTATCTATCTATCTCTCTCTCTCTCTCTCTCTCTCTCTCTCTCTCTCTCTCTCTCTCTCTCTCTCTCTCTCTCTCTCTCTCTCTCTCTCTCTCTCTCTTTCTCTCTCTCTGTCTATCTATCTCTCTTTGACTCTCACTCTCTCTCTTCTTAAACCTTAACTGCGAGTAATTAATTCTCTAACTGAACAAATTCGTCCTTAAATGACAAACTCAATGTATACACACTGATACACACATACAAAAAAAAAAAAACACGCACACTCAATAAGTCGGATAAGTGTAAGCTACAAATTTGCGAATTTATAAGCAAGGTGAGAAGAGAAGGGGAAGGGAGAGAGGGATTAAAGTGTCAGAACTATTTGCCCCCATATAATTGATTAACTTGATATATAAGACAAAAATATATATATATATATATATATATATATATATATATATATATATATATATATATATATATATATATATATATATATATATATATATATATATATATATAATATATATATATATATATATATATATATATATATATTTGAGTTGATGTTGAGAACCCACATGAGTCACTTGGCAGCTGCAAATGAGCTTTAGAGTTGGCGTTTAGATAATAAGAATGTTAGGTTCAGGAATCACTCCTTAAATATTGTTCAGAATTTGAAATTTGTAACAGGAAAGGAAAACAGCCAAACTATTAATTAAATGTTTGCAGATTGGTATTGATACGGAAAACGCATATTTTTTAATGGTATTGATCCGAGTTGGGTATGGAAAGTCTGAGAGGAGCAACATAGAGTTTTACATTTAGCGATGAGATGGTGAAAATGTTTTGAAATTGGTACAAAACTAAAAGGGAGGATAGAGGAACTTTGAACATGAAGGTTTCTTGACTGAAGGTGGATACAACCTGTGCGAAATTGGCATGAAAGTATTGCTTGATACCTCCTACGGCTGTGAGCTACAATTGAATTTCTTGGGTGATTATCCTGTGAGGCATGCAGAATCATGTAAAATTCTTAATGTTGCTGTCAGATACCCTGTAAGTTTAGTTATTGATACTGCCAGAGTACGTAATAATGCCGCGAGGAAAAATGCAAGAGCATCAAATACCCCTTTAGATTTTAATTAGTTTGTAGAGCTTTAAACAGAGTCACGGTGATCATTTAATTGAACTGGAGATAAAAAGATCTTCAACTGCTCAACTGAAATGCTCACACTTTGTCGTAGTAAGTAGCAGTGCCTTAGAGAAGGTAACATTTAGAAATGAGAGAACAATATGTGTACTACAATAGCAAATGGACAGTGGATGGGTTTTGAACCACTTCTTCAATATGTGGAATCACTGCTGCGACTTCAAGGTTTACATTGATGAGATTATAGGAAGGCCCATGTAACAATTTGAAGTTCGTTGTTTTGAAATGGGTCTATTTGATCATATTTGAGGTGTGAGAGAGAAAGTGGATGCCGTGAGAATCGCTTCACTCGCTGATCTTATTTACGGAGAACTAAATCTACGTAATGTAATTATAATGAAGTTTATATATAATGTTTGAAATGGGCTAAAAAGAAAGAAAAAGAAAAATAAACATCGAGAAATTACCATGAAAAAAGTTATGAAGTCTCCTATATGAATATTTTTTAACATGTAAAATTAAATGTTACTGCCTAACCAGACTTAACCTAACCTTAAACCAAACTAGATCTAACCTAACCTAACCTATCTTAACCTTACCTAATAACCAGTCGTAACCTCAAATAACCCAACCTAACCAAAAACCAAACACTGTAAATATTAATTTTTCGGAAAGAAAATTTACATTTTCCTAATCATCGTCTAAAATAATATGTATATATATGCAAATTTTTTTAAATTCCTAAACATTCCAGAAGATGCAAATGATCCAGTAAATAAGTATGTCTGCATTTCTACATGTACGTATGTAGGTAAATATGTATGAATGAATGAATGTTTGCATATATATATATGAATGGAAAGTTAGAAGCTCCATAGGAGAAATTTTTTTTGATTCTCAAAAAGCAGAATAAAAAAAAAAAAAAAAAAAAAAAAAAAAAAAAAAACTATTCACTTCAATAAATTTAAAATTACGCAATATTTTCAAACTCATCTCTTCTGTTTATATATATATATATATATATATTATATATATATATATATATATATATATATATATATATATATATATATATATATATATATATATATATATATATATATATATATATATATATATATATATATATATATATATATATAATATATATATATTTTTCCTATTCAGTGTTAGAACCACCAATAATTACCCTCGCATATACCGAAAATAAAAATTATTATTATTATTATTATTATTATTATTATTATTATTATTATTATTATTATTATTATTATTATTATTATTATTATTATTATTATTATTATTATTATTATTATTTCCCTGGACACTACTAGAGTACTACTAGAGTTTTTCGCTTCAATAGTAACTTGTTATAGCATTGTATTTTTAAATGAAACATTAATTATATATGTATTAAACATTGGGGCTCAAAAAAGACCACAGTGTTTTTCCCAAGCAGCTTCTTTTCAGAGAATTAGATAGTTACAATGTTATTATTATTATTATTATTATTATTATTATTATTATTATTATTATTATTATTATTATTATTATTATTATTATTATTTCTATTATTATTATTATTATTATTATTATTATTATTATTATTATTATTATTATTATTATTATTATTATTATTATTATTATTATTATTATTATTATTATTATTATTATTATTATTATTATTATTATTATTATTATCATTATTATTATTATTATTATTATTATTATTATTATTATTATTATTATTATTATTATTATTATTATTATTATTATTATTATTATTATTATTATAATAATAATTATTATTATATTATTATTATTATTATTATTATTATTATTATTATTATTATTATTATTATTATTATTATTATTATTATTATTATTATTATATCTAAGCATTTTTAAATTGATTTTCCTTTTCGATTTAAAATTTAACTCACGTTGGCTTGAAGCAACGAATTTTCTCTCTTCAGTTATTTTGCGACTGGGAAAAAGAAGCATTGGAGGAAGTACATCTGCTTCTATAAAAAAAATAATAAAAAAAAGTTACATTTGGCACAATCCGTTATTTATGAAGAGATAATTTTATTCCCACTCGCCTTTTCCCGATTCATCTTTTTTGATATAAAAAAGCTGATAAAAAACATTTTTGTAAGGATGGACCCTTTTTATAACAATTGCTCCCTCGCTTAAACTACCTCCAATATCTTTTTATTTACGCCTTTTACGTCCCTCCCTCTTTCTTACTCCCTCTCCTCCCCCAATTTATATCGAAATATGGAAAAAGGAGGAGGATGGGTTAATAAAAAGATAAAAAGGTATAAAAAAGAGTTAGTTCTTTTTTTTTACTGTTATAACTGGTTTTCCAGTGGAACCCTTTTTGCCTGTAGAGAATTTCTTTTCAAAATTCAAATGAATGGCAACTAACGCAAATATTCGCGCGCTTTTTTTTTAAACTCTTCCCGCCAAATTACCTCTTGAAGGTGTTTAATTAATATAAATATTTTTATGGCTGTTTGATCAACAGAGTAATTATACTGATCTCCAAAGAGTATATATATATATATATATATATATATATATATATATATATATATATATATATATATATATATATATATATATATATATATATATATATATATATATATATATATATATATATATATATATATATATATATATATATATATATATATATATATATATATATATATATATATATATATATATATATATATATATATATATATATATATATATATATATATATATATATATATATATATATATATATATATATATATATATATATATAATATATATATATATATATATATATATA
>SEYY01018583.1:50000-55000 GCA_009176605.1 Armadillidium nasatum | reverse complement strand
AGCCAACGTATTTTAGAATCTTATTAATACCATTGTCTATAAATATAATCGGCCAATGTTATAAGGTCTAAGGTTCGATTCTCCAGAAGGTATTAGATAAACCCTTCATTTTATTAACTTTTATCATGCAAATACACAGTATATATATATATATATATATATATATATATATATATATATATATATATATATATATATATATATATATATATATATATATATATATATATATATATATATATATATATATATATATATATATATATATATGGGGTTGGTACAATAAAAATCATATTAAATAATTCAGATAATTTTTAACTTGATTTTTTGGATTTTATTGATTTTTTTTTTCCTTAGTTTTTTTTTTTTTATTTTATTTTTTTTTTCAAAAAATAAAGTCACTTTCTTCATATTTTTTAAGTTCAAAATATTATAAGAGAAATTGAATAAAGAAAATGATTTAAAATTAATATAAATTTAATAATTTTATCGATCTGAGGAAAAAATTAATCAACGTCCAACGATATTTTTTGCTAAATTATTGAAACCTGAAACACTCTTTTACTTTTGAATTCTGCATTTGGATATTTACTGTAAAAGGCGAGGGAGAGTTACATGATATTTATTTTAAAATTTTAATATAAATAAATATTTTAATTTAATTTTTATTTCATTTATTTTTTTTTAATTTAATTAAGCTGTACGAGTAAGATCGTGGCGCAACAATACTAATTAATTACAAATTTCATTTAATTAAAAAAATAAATATAATCTTTTCAGTATCTATAAATATAAACATATTCAAAAAAGTTTATTGTAGTTAACTTGTTCCATTGAATTAAGTGAAAAAAAAAAAAAAAAAAAAAAAAAAAGCTTTTGTTTTTTTTTTTTTTTTTTTTTTTTTTTTTTTTTTTAATTGGACCAATTTGTTTACATTTAATATTCAATTCAAAGTTCTGTCTCTGTTTATTTTCTATCAATAGCATTTTCGTCATTTTAATATATATATATATATATATATTATATATATTATATATATATATATATATATATATATATATATATATATATATATATATATATATATATATATTCATATATATATATATATATATATATATATATATATATATATATATATATATATATATATATATATATATATATATATATATATATATATATATATATATATATATATATATATATATATATATATATATATATATATATATATATATATATATTTTTTTATATATATAATAGACTAATAGTAAGTATTATATATAACGCCAGTCATGGCCCAATACATAAGCATCTGCTTAATACCATTGTCTATAAATATAATTGGCCTGTGTTATAAGGTCTAAGGTTCGATTCCCAGAAGGTATTAGATAAATCCTTCATTTTATTAATTTTTATCATGCACACACACGATATATATATATATATATATATATATATATATATATATATATATATATATATATATATATATATATATATATATATATATATATATATATATATATATATATATATATATATATATATATATATATATATATATATATATATATATATATATATATATATATATATATATATATATATATATATATATATATATATATATATATATATATATATATATATATATATATATATATATATATATATATATATATATATATATATATATATATATATATATATATATATATATGGGGTTGGTACAATAAAAATCATATTAAATAATTCAGTTAATTTTTAACTTGATTTTTTTTCAAAAAATCATGATTTTTTGGATTTTATTGATTTTTTTTCTTTTTTTTTTTTCAAAAAATAGTCACTTTCTTCATATTTTTTAAGTTCAAAATATTATAAGAGAAATTGAATAAAGAAAATGATTTAAAATTAAAATAAATTTAAAATCAGACTCTTCTTCTCATCCCTTGCTAAATGTCCAATTATTATTTACTTACGGACATGTAAAAGAAAGCAAAATTTACTTTCAACTAACCCAATATTATAAACTACAACCAACCTAACATTCAATGCCGGAAATTATCACAATTTTTCTCACGTCATTCTACAACATCATCTTTTACAATGACGACTTTTTATGTTTATTGTCATTGCTATTTTTGTCATTATTGGTATCTCGTTTTTTTACATATAATAATAATAATAATAATAATAATAATAATAATAATAATAATAATAATAATAATAATAATAATAATAATAATAATAATAATAATAATAATAATAATAATAATAATAATAATAATAATAATAATAATAATAATAATAATAATAATAATAATAATAATAATATAATAATAATAATAATAATAATAATAATAATAATAATAATAATAATAATAATAATAATAATAATTATTATTATTATTATTATTATTATTATTATTATTATTATTATTATTATTATTATTATTATTATTATTATTATTATTATTATCGGTTTTGTTCTGGTTTTATTCATTTTTTTTATTATCACTATTATTTTGTATTACTATTTTCAACTACCCTAATTTCAGTATCATTTAATTGCTTCAGTTTTGATGATGATAGTTTCATGTCGAAAAGCCGAAGATAATTTTTACTAAATAAATGAATGTTATTATTTATCATCAGTCCCTCTTTTTAAATTACATCTGAAGTTCTCTGGAAATTTTAACTCTAGAAATAACGGTTTTAATCGGGAAAGATTTTCCTTTTGACCTTTTTTTACCATGATCGGAATACCTTTTAAACTTTTTTTCTCAGAGGGATTTTCATTTGTACCATTGATTTAAAAATGATTGATCGAGATTAAAAAAAAAATTAAAAAAAAAAAAATTTTTTTAAAAGGTTTCTTTCCCTTCTGAACTTCGAACCAGAAATTTGTTATATTTACATGTCACAAGTATGTCTGTTCCCTATCAATTGAAACCATTCTAAATAAGTCAAGTGAATAAAGAAAATTGTTTCTAATCTTCACTATTAAAAAATCAGTCAAAGTGAAAACAAAAGAAGGAAAGTTTTATACTATTTATATTTTAATAACTGTTAATATAAAAAATACATTTAATGAACTCTTTGTATTCTTACGATATATATTATATATATATATATATATATATATATATATATATATATATATATATATATATATATATATATATATATATATATATATATATATATATATATATATATATATATATATATATATATATATATATATATATATATATATATATATATATTATTCGTAATGTTCAAATGCTTTAATATTGTTAATGACTTTGATTCATCCTCTAATGTGATTTTTACATTTTATTATAAAAGCATGGTAAGGGTGTAGATTGTTTCTGACTTTCGATTGTCCGAAAATATCGATAATCGAAAATATCGGAGAGGCCTAACGTAAATAAACAAGAACTTTGCCGAGAATTAGAGGTCTACGGCCCTATTACACTAGACATACACACAATTATTATTACTTACTTTTCTAGCAGAACCTAATTAGACTTATCATAACCTGAACTACCGAAATTGCCGTAAAAAGAGGCCTAACCTACACAAGAATTTGCCGTAAAAGAGTACTAACGTACACAAGAACGTTTGAACGACATAGTAGCCTAGGACTAATTATAGGTATAAAAGTATCGATTAAAATAAAATATCGACATAAAAAATATCGATATAAAAAATATCGCAAGTCAGAAACAATCTACACCTAAGCCTAAAAGTATATTATCTTTTTTTGTTTTTGAATTTATTTAAAATTATTTTTTGTTTTTATGAATTTTTTGAAAATATTTTTTTTTTTTTAAATTTATTAATTAAAAGTAAATGAATTGTTTCTGAATATTTAATATAAAAATATATGCTTTAGAGTTCGAGGCGTAACTTCAAGAATTAAATTAGAAGACATGAATTCGTAAAATATTATTTCATTCTCTCTCTCTCTCTCTCTCTCTCTCTCTATATATATATATATATATATATATATATATATATATATATATATATATATATATATATATATATATATATATATATATATATATATATATATATATATATATATATATATATTATATATATATATATCACTCTCTCTCATCCTCTTTTTTCACCCTCTCTCTTTCTCTCACACTTTCTCACTTTCTCTCACTCTCTCTCTCTCTCTCTCTCTCTCTCTCTCTCTCTCTCTCTCTCTCTCTCTCTCTCTCTCTCTCTCTCTCTCTCTCTCTCTCTCTCTCTCTCCTTAAAATGAAGCTTTTTGAGTTGATATGCAAATGCTATCAATGTGTACCAGAAAGCAACGATAACGAGTAGTAAAACCAACTTTTGGGACAACTCCTAAACCAAACGCAAAATGAAACTTATGAACTCTGTTATTGACCCAAATTTGTTAGTCGTTTGGTTTGTCGTTCTTAATTTTGGTTTTAGCAATCTTAACATTTTGAGTATCCTCATATGAAGTCCATTAATTACTGATGCATCATAAGTGATGCTACAATCCTATGAAATTTTGTAATTAGTTTCTATGGTTTTGTTTTAGTGTAATTTGAATATCGTTTTGAGCACTTTGAACTTATTAAAACAAATGCGTAATCAAAATTAATTTAAAAAATTTTATTTTAAAAAATCCATTTTCAAGTGTTGCCACGAGAGAATCACATCCAAAACAAAACTTTGGGAAATGAATGATGCTGAAAATCTGTTGCTTACCATGGAATTTGAAAATCATTATTTATAACTGATTTTACTTTGAATTGTGCTTCAAATTTTTTTTAAAAAAATTTATTTAAAAAAAAATATAATTTGTAAAAGTAACTACAATAGCTATGATCTATTCAGACATAATTTATAATCTTCCTTCAGATTTGTGGAGAAACATTTCGAAAGGAAATATGTAACCCATATATTAGAAATGATTAAAATCTAAAACAAAATTGCATAACCTATATATTTGAAATGGA
>SEYY01018583.1:45000-47500 GCA_009176605.1 Armadillidium nasatum | reverse complement strand
CTAATGGAAGAAGTGGTGGTGGCGATGGGAATGACACGTTGCATTCAGTGGAACCAAGATCAAAATGGGATTCCTTTCTTATTGGTTCTAAGTCTGGCACCATTTCAATTGGATAATCGGCTTCTAAGGATGAAAATTGGGCAGAAAGAGATTCTAATTCATTTGAATGATTACTCTGAAAACAATAAAAATAATAAATTAATAAATAATAAATGACCTAAATAAGCAAATTAAAAAAAAATCGTTTTTTTCCATAATATTTACTGCAAATACGGCAAGAAGTTTTTTATTATAATATAACTCCAAATTTTTAAATTAAGTTGAAATATTTTAGAACAATTCAATTAAAAAAAAAATTAAGACATACTCCAGGCAACGGAAGAAGCTGTGCTACAGGAGAGCAAGACGATATTTCCTCGTTTGTTTGTGTGAAATCTGGAGAAGCATTGTCAAATTCTTTTTCATATGTACTATCCTTACTATTATTATCAGTATCGTTTCCGGTGACGTCATCATCTTCATCCTTGGGGCCGTTCCCATCTTCAGTGGATTCCTTTTCATCGGATGCCACCTGGCTCATGATTTTAGACCTTCGAACTCGTTGTTGATGCTTCATGATCTCTCGCCTCTTGAAGGTCAGTGAGCAGTACTGGCAAGAACAATCTTGGTAAGGACATTCGTGGCTACGCTTAGGTTCAATTGAGTTATGATTACGACACTTGTCACACGCTTGACCTTTGCCTAGTCTGTAAGAGAAAAGAAACACTGAATAATTAGCAATGTACGAGGGGGACCTTTAATTTCAGTCAAGCTTATAATAAGGCATATTCTATTTAAAAAAAAAAATTCTAGAACATTCCCCTTTTCAAATAGGGTAAAGCCCTTGAGGAAGAAACTATGAAAAAAAAGATCAGAGTTGTTCGGAGCGTACATGAATTTCTGTCAGCAAAAGAAAACTGCGTGAATATATATAAACCGTGTATTAGCTGAATGAGTTTTATGAATTACACAAACCAAAAACATAAAAGGTGGGTCTTACATTATTCCTACACGAAGCTCATTATGGATTTTCCTATCGTGTGGGTAATAACACTTATCTATTATGCCTTAAATATAATATGAATAAAAAGGTATTAAAACTTTATTTTATTTGATTAGTATAACCTAATCAATTTTTCTTTAATTTTTGCTAATCTATTTTCAATTTCGGCATTAGGCTGAGTTTTTCTGTGATATATAATTTGAAACTATGACATGCAAATGAATGTACTATATGGAATGATATAGAAATAATAATAATAATAATAATAATAATAATAATAATAATAATAATAATAATAATAATAATAATTACAATCATAATAATTACAATCATGAAAAATAATAATAATAATAATAATAATAATAATAATAATAATAATTAATAATAATAATAATAATAAAAAGAACAATAATAATAATAATAATAAAATAATAATAATTACAATCATAAATATAATTACAATCATAAAAATAATTATAATAATAATAACAAATTCAATTTCTAAATTTTATTCAGAAAAGCACAATTACAGTTTAAACAATATTATAGTAGGCCCTATCCTACTAACTGCAATATTAATAATTTGTTAGTTGTATATTTGTCTGAAAAGGGGCTTCTGGGGGGATACACATTGGCTTCCATTGAGCCCCAAAGTTTAGTTGCTAAAGTTTTTCAATTTATTTTAATAACAATTAAAATACAAATATGTTGCACATTATAAAACAAACGATAATAATAATACTAATAATAGTATATAAAGTAGCTTAGATAGCAATAAGGATATTGATTATAACAAAACTAATATTAAAAAGAAGTGTCAAGTCATGATAAGAATTTCAGAAATATTGGTTTTATTTTATCATTAATCTTTAATATAATAATAATAAAAATACTTTATATTACTACTATTACTACTACTACTACTACTAATAATAATAATAATAATAATAATAATAATAATAATAATAATAATAATAATAAATATATAATTAATAATAATAATATAATAATAATAATAATAATAATAATAATAATAATAATAATAATAATAATAATAATAATAATAATGAAATCAAAAATAATGATAGCAATAATAATAATAATAATAATAATAATAATAATAATAATAATAATAATAATAATAATAATAATAATAATAATAATAATAATAATAATAATAATAATAATAATAATAACAAAAATAATAATTGTAAAAGTAATGAAAAAATATTAATAATAAGAATAAAAACTAAAGAAATATTAGCTATTATATTAGTAGAATTATAGCTAGTATCATTAGTATTAGTAGTAGATGTAGTATTGTTAGTAGTAATTCAAATTTAATTATTATTATTATTATTATTATTATTATTATTATTATTATTATTATTATTATTATTATTATTATTATTATTATTATTATTATTATTATTATTATTATTATTATTATAATATTGA
>SEYY01018583.1:17500-27500 GCA_009176605.1 Armadillidium nasatum | reverse complement strand
TCACATGTGAACATGAAACCAATAATTCACCTACTTGACATACTTATATCACCTTTGATATAAGTATACCGTAAGCCAGACCACATCACTTTTAGGACTCAATTTTCTAAGCTCCACATCATACTCTTTTAAACTAACTACCATACCCGGAGATTTACATAGATCATATTCAATATTTTCAAACTGGTGGAACTTCCATCTTGAACTCCTTCTACCTCGAAAATTCTTTACTTTTAATTTTTACCCAAACACCCTTATTGAAAACACCATCTTCAACTTTATCTCAAACATCTTCCGCCCTACCACTTCTCTCCCCTCCTAAGCTTAGAATTCACAAGCATCTCGGCACCTACTTCCGAACCAATCTACCTCTCCTTTCCGTGGAAAACTCCCCCATTCGTGACCATTCATACTCCTAAATCCACCCCCTACAATTTTCAGATTTAAAGTATTTTGAAATCTTCAAAGTACCTTAGACCGCAAAATCTTAGAATCATTTCATATCAGACAACTCCAACCCACGCTCAACCAATCAGCCTCTTCCATCTCTCTCCTGAAAGCTTAACCATCAATTCACCCATTTAAAACCCTATCATTAAATAACCAATTCCACACTCCTAATACACCTATTTCAACCATGTGTATTTTTAAAATTCTACAACCAAGTAATTACAGACTACAACCAGTTTGACAAAATCTCAATTTGCTTATTTGTTAATTTGTATCCTTACTTTGTTCACAATAGTTTAGTGTACTTAATTTGTAGTTCATTTTAATTCTGATTTTAATTACTGATAATATTCTTAACGTTTTATTAATTTGCTAATTAGTCATTATAATTATCTCTTATATTTATTCTGATTGTTATTCATTTTACTTCATTTACAAATGATATCGATAATGGGCTTAGGTAGCCCAAAACGTTAATCGTAATAACTGTTAATTATTTATTATATATTGCCTTAAGCATGTGTTACTAAATCATAATAAAATGGTATTTTTTCTTAAACTGTTAGCTACATTATTATTATTATTATTATTATTATTATTATTATTATATATATATTATTATATATATATATATATATATATATATATATATATATATATATATATATATATATATATATATATATATATATATATATATATATATCACTTCTGGTAGGAAAAAGCCAGAGGCCTACTAAAATTCCAACAGAGCTGGGAGAAAATCGGAAACCAGGTCAAATTAAAGGCCGACATGTCCTGATACACGGCATTTGAAGGTGCGCAAGTCATAAAAAGTTGGGAAAATAGATGAAGGAAATGTGTTCCAGACTTTACCAGTGGAGTACATGTAAGATTGAGCATTGCGGTTAAGTCTGGGTTCGGAGAGTTGGACAGAGAAAGGATTGGACTGTGTAGAAAGACGTTTCGCACTAGCCCTTCTCAATGGAGGGGGTATGCGGCGAGAGAGAGATCAGAAGAGCAGTGTCCATTGTAATAGCGATAGTATAGAGAGAGTGACGTAACAATTCAACGGGCAGAAAGAGACTAGGGAGAATTAGTGAGAGTAGGAGAGTTGATAAGTCGAAAAGCCCTAGACTCCATCTTTTCGAGGAGAACTTTATGAATGAAAACACCCCGGATGTGCGAGGCGTACCCCATACAAGGGTGAACAACACCCCTATAAAGAGCAAGCAACTGGGAGGAGTGAAGAAATTTTGAAGGCGCCTCAGAATTCCTATATATATATATATATATATATATATATATATATATATATATATATATATATATATATATATATATATATATATATATATATATATATATATATATATATATATATATATATATATATATATATATATATATATATATATATATATATATATATATATATATATATATATATATATATATATATATTATTTTTTTTTTTTTTTTTTTTTTTTAAAAAAGATTTTATTTTCATTCGATTCTCCTGAAATTTTCAATACAGATAGTTTTTTTCCAGACGAAAAAACTCTATTCCTAACGTTTTTAAGAGTGATTTAAGGTTCAGAAATTATTTCGGAAATTTAAGGTATGTTCAAATCTACGGTGAGACCACTTGAAAATGTTATTTGGTCTAAAATGTGGAGGTCTATTCCTAAATCTATTGGCTATAAAAATGTAGACTTTTGCTCCCAGAGTTATACAAAAAATGTTTTTAGCCCATGACTGACCAATATCGAAAAAAAAAAAATATTTTTCAAAAAAATCTTCCACCTTTTTGTTGAAAAATATTTTTTTTAAAAAACTATAGCTACTACATATATAAGTTTTAATATTTGAATAGAGAAGTGTTGGCGCTACAAATTTCTCTTTATACTTTTTTCGATCCGATTTGGTTGTTCCGAGATATGGCCCCTCAAAAAAGGTCCATTTTTGGCAATTTTTCAAAAATTTCAAAAGTTTGAGAGGCTATATCTTTCTTCAAACAAATAGCATTTAATAATGCACTAAAAAAAGTTGTAGATCTATCTCTCCTCTAAACAATATCCAAAAATAAAAAAATTCTGAGTAGGGTTTTTTTAAATAATTTTTTTTTCTCCGAAAGGTAGAGATTAAAAAAAAAAAAAAAAATTAAAGAAAAAATTCGAGTGATTATACCCTTTTTTCTAGACATGATATCAAAAATCTGTTCCCACTAATTCAAGAAATTGTGGTTAAGATTGTTCAGGGATATTTTCAGCTCATGTGGACCACTTTTTTGACCCCGCTATTCATTTTTTTTATTACTTTGACCCCAAATAACTTTCAAACTGTTAAAGACTCAGAAAAACGCTAGAAATGGAGTTTTTTCACCGTGAAAAAGCTATGTACACTGCACATTTCAGCTCAATCGGTCAAAAAATAAACAAAAATTTTAAGAGTGAATCCTCCCCTTAACTTTAATAAGTAATGTGATCTTTGCAAGAAAGATGTGCGATAAAGAAACACCAAGAATATTAAAGAGAGATGAAGATTTGAGTTGTGAGTTTTCGAAGAAAATATTATAGTTGTGTTGAAGATTTTGTCGAGTAGAGAGATGGAGGAATTGAGTTTTGGTGGTATTGAAAAGAACCATGTTTTCCCTCCCCCAATTTGAAATGTGAGATAGATCAGAGGTCAGCTGCTCAAAGTCCACCTTTCTTGCTTCATAAACTGTTGTTGGGAGGGGTTTCTTTCAAACTGGAAAGAGTAATGGAGGGTGGAGTTATTTTCATAGGAGTGGATAGGAGATGAGGTAATAGAGAGAAAGTCATAAATGAAAATCAAAAAAAGGGATGGAGATAGGACAGATCCTTGAGGAACACACACAACTATGAATAGATTTAAAGGAAGAACGGTGGCCGTCTTCAACAGCTGCTATAGAACAACCGGAAAGGAAATTAGAGAGAAGGTCACAGATAGAAGGACAGATACCGAAGGAGTGAAGTTTGGAAATCAAAGCTTTGTTCCAGACTTTGTCGAAAGATTTCGATATCTCCAGTGCGACAGCAAAAGATTCACCTAAATACCGAAGAGCGGAAGACCAAGAGTCGGAGAGTACGGAAAGAAGATCTCCAGTAGAGCGTTTCTTACGAAAATCATACTGGCGATAAGAGATAAGATTAGAAGAATTGAGTTGTTTACAAATCTTCCTGTAAGGACAGATTCGAAAACCTTAGAAAGAACGAAGGTTTAAGAAATGGGACGGTAATTAGAGGGTTGAGAGGGATCCCCCTTCTTCGGTACAGGCTGAATGTGCGCAAGTTTCCAGCAAGAAGGGAAGGTTAAAGTAAAACAGAGACGAAATAGTTTACCAAGGCAGAGGGCAAGCTCTGAAGCATAAGTTTTGAGAACCACATGAGGGATACCATCAGGACCGTACGCCTTCTTAGTATTAATATCAGAGACAGGAGAAATGATATCTTTAGAAGAAATTACAATTTTAGATATAAATGAGTTGGAGGGGATTGGAAGAGTAGGAACAGCTCCGGGATCGTTTAAGGTTGAATTTGAGGCAAAAGTTTGAGTGAAGATTTCAGCTTTAAAGGAATGCAAAACGAAGGAAAAGAGGAAGAAGCAAAGTTAGAGTTGGCATTTGGAAAATGCCAGAAATGTTTGAGGAAGAAGAACCAGAAAGATTATTGCATTTTAAACGGAGATATGAGTTTTTGGTGTAACGGAGAATATATTTTGCACGATTCCGGTATGAAATATAAGTTGCAAGAGTTCGAAGACGACGGTAGTCCCTGAAGACTGCATCCCTGCGGCGGATAGCGCGAGAACAAGCAGAGTTAACCAAGGTTTGTTAGGTTTAGTAGAAAGGAAAGAATATGGAATGTATACCTCCATGCCATACAGAATCACCTCGGTTAAGCGTTCTGCACACTGCGAGGGACTCCTCCCACGGAAACAGTAATCATTCCATGGGAAATTTATATATATATAATTATATATATATATATATATATATATATATATATATATATATATATATATATATATATATATATATATATATATATATATATATATATATATATATATATATATATATATATATATATGAGAGAAGAGAGAGAGAGAGAGAGAGAGAGAGAGAGAGAGAGAAAGACAGACAGAAAGACAAACAGAAAAACAAAGACAGACAGTACCAAAAAAAAAAGTGAAGGAGACAGAATGGAACAGGGAGAGGGAGATTGGAATGTAAAATTATTGAATATAATTTATTTAATTAATTAACGAACACATTTAATTAACCTCATTTTAATTTTGTCTCAAATTACTTTTTATTTCTCTCCATTTCCTCATTAAAGTTCTTTTTGTCGTCATGTCACTGAGTATGCCAGAATAATTTTACTATGTCGCGAATTCAACGAAGGTCTTCTCTTACAGCAGCAAGTGAAGGGGCGGAAGTGTTCTGATTCTCCGGATGACCTTCAGTAATGCTGAACGTACTCCCAACGCCCGGGCTGTCCACAATAAGGTTTTTACAGTATTGTACTGCGAGACGTCTGTGTTGGACTGCTGTGACAATTGCCTCTCCACTGCAAATCTTTGAGAGTCTTCGAATACTCTTTGTCAAAGGAATAAAGGACAAAGCAAAGAAGAAGAGAGAAACGTTACTCAAGGAAAACAAGAGCGAACAGAGGAGGAGAAACCCTGACTCTAACTTGATCCAACTTTTCTGTGGCTGAACTTTAATGGAAAATGAAGGCTGTCGGAGCTAACGAGAGAAACACTAAACTCGTATGCAAAGCAAAACAAAGCAACAACTCAAAAGGCCAATAAAAAACACACTAAACGGCACATGTACTACAGTCTTGGAAAATCTTGAGAGTATTAATAACTAACGCAACAATGGCACTGCACCTCGTGAAATAGACAAAGAAATAGTTAGAAATGTAAGAGCATGGAAGAGCAAGATCCAGCACCCGAAACTACCTCCCCTCCCCGATCACCTTCAATCCTTTTACGAGATTCCCTACGTGCCCAGGCAGGCAGGCGAAGGTGAACCAACTTAATTTGAAGATATAAAGATGTTCACTTTTCTCTTTAACAAAAAAAAAGGTTGTGCAGTTGGTACAATGGGTGTACACGGTTCCAATACCATCTAGAAAATTTAAGAAAGTCCTAATTAGATAACCCAACTTGTTATCATCCCTATCTCGTTTTCATGACTTTAAAACGAATCCTAAAATCCTTACTATCAGAGGTGGCAACTTGAATTTCACCACTCCATAAAGTTATCTTCTTCGCCCTCTTACTATTATACAGGTAGTACTTAATGCCTTTTTAATGAGGGCTAAAACTCTAGGTCTATACAAGTTAATTACTTTTGCTCAAATAGATCGTGGGTAATAAAAGGGATCATTAATATAACTTTTAACTAAATAAATAAAAAAAATAAATACAAACTAAAAGTCTGTAGGGTTCAAATTCCCTACAGTATATTTACTATAAATTCTTTCGTGAATAGAGAATCAACACTGAAAATATATTGAAATATTACATTTTCATTTTGAATTTAAGTACATTATTTGAAAACTTTTCCCAGTTTATAATTGGTATAATTTAAAGTTTATTATTTAATCCAATATTTACTTTCGTATTATTTTTTATTGTTTATTTTTATAATTATTGTTAATTTATGGAGGAGAGTTTGAGCAAGTATCAAAGATGAAGGCAAGGTTAAACTTTTTATATATTGTCCAAACAATTCAATAATAAATACTTCATCTTTTTTTTTTTTTTTTAAATTTATAATGTATTAAAATTTTGGGATTATTACTTCTCAGGAAAAGGAAACAAATAAAATCCAAACTCAAAATATTAATAATAATTATGATAATATTTTGGTACTAGTACTACTCAGAAGAAGGAAATAAATAAAGCAGAAACGAAGTATTAATAATAATAATTATATCTTGGTATTGGTATGACTTAAAAGAAGGAAATAAATAAAACCCAACCCAAAGTATTAATAATAATGATAATATTTTGGTATTGATACTACGAGTACTAAGAAGAAGGAATGAATAAAAAACTTAATCCAAAAGTATTAAAATCAATGAAAGAATTTTAATACTTTATTACTTTCCTTTTTTTAATAAGAATTTTTCTTCCTTTTTTTTTGCTTGATAAATACTTAAGAAGATTTTATTGGACACGAAGCACGATTAAACTTATTATAAATAAAAATTTTAAATTTTTAAATTTATAATATTGTAAATAAATTTTTATAAATAAAATATAAATTAAATGTGCTTGCAAATTATGAATAACTTATCATTAGATTCATTAAATATGTCACTAATTTAAAATGGATAAATTATTTAAATATATATTTATATATTATAATATATATATATTATAATTATATATATATATATATATATATATATATATATATATATATATATATATATATATATATATATATATATATATATATATATATATATATATATATATATATATAATATATATATTATATATATATATATATATATATATATATATATATATATATATATATATATATATATATATATATATATATATATATATATATATATATATATATATATATATATATATATATATATATATATATATATATATATATATATATATATATATATATATATATATATATATATATATATATATATATATATATATATATATATATATATATATATATATATATATATATATATATATATATATATATATATAGAGAGAGAGAGAGAGAGAGAGAGAGAGAGAGAGAGAGAGAGAGAAAATATGTAATACATATAATTATCACAAAACATATGGTATCAAAAAATAATAATATTATTATTATATATATATATATATATATATATATATATATATATATATATATATTATATATATATATATATATATATATATATATATATATATATATATATATGTGTGTGTGTGTGTGTGTGTGTGTATAGTAGTGGGTGTGTTTGTGTGTGTGTGTGGGTGTGTGTTGTGTGTGTGTGTGTGTGTGTGTTAAAGGTCCCTGGTTATATTTCTTTGGCAAAATCTTCTTAAGAATGAACCCCCCCCCCCACTTTCTGTGTGTGTAAGAGAGGAAGTATAAAGGCACATAATATGTGACCTTTAAACTGAGAAATAATTGTTGTCTTCTGTTTCTCTGTTATTTTTGTAATTTTTCTTTATGCACAACTTAATATATATATATATATATATATATATATATATATATATATATATATATATATATATATATATATATATATATATATATATATATATATATATATATATATATATATATATATCTTTGTCCAAAGTGATGGGAGAACCTTCCACTGAGCATAATCTACTGGTGACAGGATGTGATAGATAATTCTGTTTCACTCCTTTGCTCTTTCGGTTTATTATTTTTCTCTTTTCACTTTTTCAGGGAATCTCTAGTGTACCCTCGTCTCGTACTGGAATACCTAGATTCCCATTACTTTCCCCCTTCTTTTCATGTTCCCCACAAATTTACAAGTCCTTACTCGTTTTTAAATGGAGAAAATGGTGAAACACAAATCTCCTTCGGAAATGATTGGATGGGCAGCATCCAAACAATACCTCTCACCCAATCCTCACCCTATCGTCAATTGGAGGTCTCTGATGACGGAGATGTTGCCGCAAAGGCCAAAACCGGCTTGTCCTGGTTCAGGGTCTTCTTTTTTCATTAATTTCTGAAACATTCACTGTGTCTTTTCTAATTTCTATTTTGCCGAATACCATCTCTCTTTTTTTAGACCTCTTATCTTATTCCTAACTAAAACTCCAGTGTTTGGGTGTGCTAATAGTAAACCTTAGTAAGCCTGTATATCCTCAGTTTTCAACCAAAGGCTGATGTTGCTCATATGTGCCCAACGAAGTTGTTTGTTCTCGTATTTCTAATTTGAAATCTTCTGAAATCTCTATTTTATGGCTTAAACTCTCTTGCTTTTTAACAACTAAATTCATTTGTTCTGCCTATTCATCTCCTAACCCCATTAACTATAAAAATTTCTTCAGCTATTTTAACTCCAAAATAGAACACATTCTTTCCTCTTCTTCTTTCTCCGAAATCATCATTTTTGGTGATTTCAACTTTCACCACCGCCAGCGCCTTTCATCTTGTTCTCATGATCCAGCTCGTGAACTTTCCGAACACTTTTTTATTGAGTACAATCTTGAGCAGTTGACGCAACTACTTACCCGTATTCCTGGCCATTTTGGTGATGAACCCAACATAAGTGATCTTTCTTAACTTCTTATCCTTCTCCTTATACTAATAAGCTTTCCCTCCTCTGGGTTCCTTCAATCTTTTTCTTCTTCTTCTTCTTCTTCTTCTTCTTCTTCCCAAGAAGTTTTACAACTAGGTAAATAATAAATGTTCTATTAAGGAATCAATTGGACCAGTTTTGGACAATCTAAAATCTAAGATCAAACAATGTTAATGTGGCAAACGTTTTAAATAATTTTTTTCTTCATATTTTACGAAAGAGAACCTAGATAATGTTTCTATCATGAAAGATATAAAAGATTTTCATATAGATAATAGTCTAGATACATTTGAAATTTTAGAAGAGGAAGTTGCTTTCCAAACTGATAAAATATTAATAAAAAAGTCCCCTGGACCAGATGGCTTCTACCCGGTACATCTTAAAAGCTTGAAAGATATATTAGAGAAACCTTTGATAAAGATCTTCAACGAGTCTCTACAACAGGGAATAGTTCCGCATGATTTCAAACTTGCTAATATAACTCCTATTTTTAAAAAGGTGATCGTAAGCTTCCTAATAACTACAGACCAATTAGTTCAACTTCTATCGTTGGTAAAATTTTTTGCCAGTAGATTAGTTGCACATCTTGAAGATCACGAGTTGGTCAATAATTCTCAACATGGCTTTAGAAAAAATAGATCATGCTTAACAAATTTACTAGAATTTTTTAATGAAGTTATTAACAATGTAGATAACCACAAGTCTTATGATGTCATTTACTTAGACTTTCAAAAAGCATTCGATACTGTCCCTCATCAAAGATTATTGGAAAAACTTAGAGCTCATGGAATTCGAGGAAAACTTTTAAATTGGATTAAAAATTGGTTATTGGATCGACGTCAACGTGTCGTAATTAATGGCGAATGCTCAGAATGGGTGAATGTTATCAGTGGTGTGCCTCAAGGATCTGTCCTGGGCCCAATACTCTTTATTGTATATGTAAATGACATAGATGAAAATGTATTAAGTAATATTTCGAAATTAGCAGACGAAACAAAAGTTGGAAATCGCATAACTTGCGACAAAGATTATCAAGTACTCCAAGGTGATTTGAATAAAATAGTCAATTGGTCAAAAACATGGCAAATGAAATTTAATATTGATAAATGTAAGGTTTTACATTTTGGAAGTAAGAATATGGAATATAGTTATGCTATAGGTGACTCAGTTACCAAAGTTGTTGGCGAGAAAAA
>SEYY01018582.1:92500-113227 GCA_009176605.1 Armadillidium nasatum | reverse complement strand
TATATAATATATATATATATATATATAATATATATATTATATATATATATATTATATATATATATATATATAATATATATATATATATATATATATATATATATATATATATATATATATATATATATATATATATATAATATATATATATTATATATATATATATATATATATATATATATATATATATATATATATAAATATATATATATATATATATATATATATATATATATATATATATATATATATATATATATATATATATATATATATATATATATATATATATATATATATATATATATATATATATTAAATTTGAAAATTTTCATTTATAATCAGGTTGATTTAAAAAATACCATACCTTAAATTCGAATCCACCAACTCCTGCAAAGTATCAATACGATTTGGATATCTTGGCACTGTCAGGAATGAAATTAGAATTCTTGTGTAGACAGATGTCAGAAGGAACATTGTCAACATCCAAACATAAATCCATATATATTCCCAAATTCCTCCAATTATTTTTTCAAGATTTTGTCGTAGAGAAATTTTCAGAAGCATATATATATATATATATATATATATATATATATATATATATATATAATATATATATATATATATATATATATATATATATATATATATATATATATATATATATATATATATATAATATATATATATATATATATGTGTGTGTGTGTGTGTGTGTGTGTGTATGTGTGCGTGTATGTGTGTGTGTATGTGTTTATCCTTCTTTGGCTAAAAAAAAATCCTCTCCGTTCTTAATTTATTATTTATATCTTACAAAAATTGTACGATCTAAGATTTATATAATACTAAATAACTCTATGATCCTGATGATGGGATAGAGAAGATTCTTGAAACGTCGTTTAATTGAAGTGTTTTGGAATTTAATAAAACAACTGATTCTATTTAATGAATTTTAATTACCGCCATAATGTTCCGAGCTTTTCTGTTGTTTTTTATTATAAAGACCCGATTCTCCGTATATAGAAATTTACACACACACACACACACACTTTATATATATATATATATATATATATATATATATATATATATATATATATATATATATATATATATATATATATATATATATAAATATATATATATATATATATATATATATATATATATATATATATATATATATATATATATATATATATATATATATATATATATATATATATATATATATATATATATATATATATGTATATAATATATATATATATATATATATATATATATATATATATATATATATATATATATATATATATATATATATATATATATATATATATATATATATATATATATATATATATATATATAGGGGAAGGACATAGCGCAGTCCGAAGCGATGAAAGTACACCGCACTGGGCTTAACACACGGGGTGATAGGATGGGCTAGACCATTCCGTTTCACACCGTAGCCCTTTGGTTCGTTCCTTTTCGCGTTTCATCTTCTCAGAGGGTTTCTAGTGTACCCTTGACTCACATTGGAGTGCCTATGCTCCCACAACTATCCTCCTTCTTCACATGTGTCTTACAAATTTACAAACGCTTATACTTACATTACCTATTAAATTAATCAAAAATGGCAAAACTTAAATCTGCCACGGAGAATCCAAGAGGGGAGGATTCCAAATATAGCCCTTCATCTAATCCTTCCCCCATCACCACTTGGGAGTTGGTGGCCTCCGGTGATGGGGTTGGCGTCACCAAGACCTCTATGCCGACTTGCCCTGGTGCACGGTCTTTGTTTTTCATAAATTTCTGCAACATTCGAGGTCTTTTTTCTAATGTCCACTTTGTCGAACACCACCTCTCTTCTTCTACACCTCATCTCTTGTTCTTAACTGAAACTCAGGTGTCTGAGTGCTCTGACAGCAAACCCTACTCTGTTTCCTCCTACTGTCTCTATCCTCAATTTTCAGCCAAAGTCAGATGTTGCGTGCATTCCATATTCTTTCCCTTCCACTAAACCTAATAAACCTTGGTTTAACTCTGCTTGTCACTTGATATCCGCAACAATGATACTGCCTTCAGGAATTACCATCGTCTTCAAACTCCAGAAACTCACGCAACTTATATTTCATCAAAATCGTGCAAAATCTATTCTACGAGATACCGAAAACTCTTTTCTCCGTCCCAAATGCAATAATCTTTCTGGCTCCTCTTCCTCTCGCCCTTTCTGGCATTTTTCAAAAAATGTCAACTCTAACTTTGCTTCTTCCTCTTTACCTCCTCTAGTATCTTCTGACGGTTTAATTGCCGTTTTACCTTCTTCTAAAGCTGAACTCTTTGCTCAAACTTTTGCCTTAAATTCAACCTTAGACTATTCCGGAGCTGTTCCTACTCCTTCAACCCCCTCAAACTCATTTATGCCTAAAATTGTAATTTCTTCTAAAGACGTCACTTCTGCTCTCTCTGAGCTGTGGTTCTCAAAACTTGTGCTTCCGAGCTTGCACCCTGCCTTGGTAAATTATTTCGTCTATGTCTTTCTACTTCAATATTCTCTTCTTGTTGGAAACATGCGCTCATTCAACCTTTGCCCCTCTCAGCCCTCTAACTATCGTCCTATTTCTTTAAACTCCGTTCTTTCTAAAGTTTTCGAATCTATCCTTAACAGGAAGATTTGGAAACATCTCAATTCTTCTGATCTTATCTCTGATCGACAGTATGGCTTTCGAAAGAAACGCTCTACTGGTGATCTTCTTTCCCTTCTCTCTGACTCTTGGTCCTCCGCTCTTCGGCATTTCGGTGAATCTTTTGCTGTAGCGCTGGACATATCGAAGGCTTTCGATAGAGTCTGGCACAAAGCATTGATTTCCAAACTTCCCTCTTTCGGAATCTATCCTTCTCTCTGTGACCTTCTCTCTGATTTCCTTTCTGGTCGTTCTGTAGCAGCTATTGTAGACGGTCACCGTTCATCCTATAAATCTATTAATAGTGGTGTTCCTCAAGGATCTGCCCTATCCCCAACACTTTTTCTGTTTTTCATTAATGATCTTCTCTCTATTACTTCATCTCCTATCCACTCCTATGCTGTCGATTCCACCCGTCATTACTATTTTCATTTTGAAAGGCGCCCCTCCCAGCAACAGTTAATAGAAGTAAGGAGTGTGGCCTTGGAGAACTAACCTCTTATCTATCTCTCATTTCAAATTGAGGCAGAGAAAACATGGTCGTTTTCAATTCCTCAAAAACTCAATCCCTCCATCTCTCTACTCGACACAATCTTCCACACAACTACGATATCTTCTTCGAAAACACGCAACTCAAACCTTCATCTCTCCTTAATATTTTTTGTGTTTCTTTTTCTCGTGATCTTTCTTGGAAAGATCACATTACCTTTCTTTCTAAACAAGCTTCTAAGAGGTTGGGTGTTCTGAGGCGCCTTCAGTGTTTCTTCACACCACCCCAGTTGCTTGCTCTGTATAGGGGTGTTGTTCGCCCCTGTATGGAGTATGCGTCACACATCTGGGGTGGTTCCACTCATACAGCTCTCCTGGAAAAGGTGGAGTCTAGAGCTTTTCGCCTTATCAACTCTCCTGCTTTCACTAATTCTCTCCAATCTCTTTCTGCCCGTCGAAATGTTGCGTCACTCTCTCTATACTATCGCTATTAAAATGGACACTGCTCTTCTGAACTCTATCTTCGCATACCTCCTCCATTGAGAAGGGTTCGTAGGACTCGTCTCTCTACACAGTCTCATCCTTTCTCTGTCCAACTCTCTGACCCCAGACTTAACTGCTATGCTCAATCTTACATGTACTCTATTGGTAATGTCTGGAACACACTTCCTTCATCTATTTTTTCCAACTTTCTATGACTTAGGCACCTTCAAATGCCGTGTATCAGGTCATGTCGGCCTTTGATTTGACCATGTTCCCGACTTTCCCCCCAACTATGGTGGTACATTGGTAGGCCTCTGGCCTTTGCCCACAAGAGGTGTTATATATATATATATATATATATATATATATATATATATATATATATATATATATATATATATATATATATATATATATATATATATATATATATATATATATATATATATATATATATATATATATATATATATATATATATATATATATATATATATATATATATATATAATATATACATACACACACATATATATATATATATATATATATATATATATATATATATATATATAATATATATATATATATATATATATATTATATATATATATATATATATATATATATATATATATATATATATATATATATATATATATATATATATATATATATATATATATATATATATATATATATATATATATATATATATATATATATATATATATATATATATATATATATTGTAAGTGTAAGTAATTATGTATGTTTGTTTGGGTGATCAAACTTACCATTAATATTGCTGATGAAATGAAATGCTGATAAAGTTCCTCATGGTTAAGACTAAATTTTAAACTGAAATAATATAAAACCATAGAAACTATAATAGTAATGATGGTTGCCAGCCAGGTACTCATTGAAAATGGCATTACAAGTTTCGTCCAATCTGGATAAGGAGCAGGAAGCATAGAAAGAAAAGAATAAGCTTCTGTTGTATATTGTTGTGAATAGGTAAATTCTTGGAATGATTCTCTTATTAAAAATTGGGAATTGATACATATGTCGCTTTTTTGGTGGTTTAAATCGCCTAAGAGACCAATCCAACTTCCATTAATTTTTTCTCCCCAATTTTTATCTTCATTATCGATTAAAACAAAAGTAAAATTTAATTTCTTCCCAATCAGTTTTAGTATGTCAATATTTGAACCCAACTTTTCTTCTTTATCTCCATTTTTCCATTTATACAGATATGGAAAATCAAAACATGAAGTAGTTACTTTAAGAACATTCTCTTTGAAGTCAGACACTCTGTCGATGAATAAATTTTCTTTGGTTATTCCTTTTATTTAACCCAAATAATTTCCAATTTACCATTCCTCTTTGTGTCTTTGGGAAAAGCCGAATACTGTATAAAGAGAAAAAAGGTTTATTCATTTTAAGTTTTAATTCGGCAATCAGAATGCATTTAAATTTCCGATTTACCGAGCTGAAAATTTTATGTTCAAGATTTTGTTTCGTATTTAAAAAAACGAAAATGATTTTATTCGTTGCCCAAATGGAATCATAAGAGTTTTCATTGAAAAATTCTTCAATACTATTGTTGTTAAATGCTAAAACAACAAGTAGATCTTGCGTTTTAACAATTAATTTACTGTAATATTTTGTGTCTAAGTTTCCTAATTTCCTGATGACCAATGTCGTGGTTTCCATTTCAGTTATTTTGATAATGGAATCAATGTTTAAATTTTCAATTATTGTATCCTCTGAAACTAGGAATAACTTTTCTCCTTTTAATTTAGAAGAAAATAAATCCAAAAGAAATGACATAATAAAGTCAGAATAAGGAATGTAAGAATTTTCTTCAAATTTCGTTAAAAATTTTGATTTAAATCCATTTTGAATTGTAAATGCATAAAAATGTAAATCACTAAATAGAATTAGCATCAACTGTACATTAAATAAAAATTTCAAATTCATGATCTGTATAAACTCTGTAACTCTATACAGATGGAGGATATAAACCACAATAAAATACTTCTACCTTTAATGTGATTTGAAATTCTAACTAGAAATGACTTAAAATACATCTTATATACCAAATATATTTTTCCATTTTTTTACTCAAGCATTGCAATGTTTACTATGAATAATTTATTATTATTATTCATTAATTCATTGAATTAATTTTTTTAATTCAATAAACTGATTTTCTGTATTCTTATTTTAATTTTATTTTATTATTTTTTATTTTATTTTTTAGTTGAAATGAGAAATCGCACAAAAGTGTCAAATCTTTCAAAGCCAGATATTGATTTATATTAATATGCAAAATCTATTGTTGTTAGCATTGATATTCAAAACTTTTCGTAAATAAGCTATATATATATATATATATATATATATATATATATATATATATATATATATATATATATATATATATATATATATATATATATATATATATATATATATATATATATATATATATATATATATATATATATATATATATATATATATATATATATATATATATATATATATATATATATATATATATATATATATATATATATATATATATATATATATATATATATATATATATATATATATATATATATATATATATATATATATATATATATATATATATATATATATATATATATATATATATATATATATATATATATATATATATATATATATATATATATAATATATATATATATATTATATATATATATATATATATATATATATATATATATATATATATATATATATATATATATATATATATATATATATATATATATATATATATATATATATATATATATATATATATATATATATATATATAATATATATATATATATATATATATATATATATATATATATATATATATATATATATATTATATATATATATATATATATATATATATATATATATATATATATATATATATATATATATATATATATATATATATATATATATATATATATATATATATATATATATATATATATATATATATATATATATATATATATATATATATATATATATATATATATATATATATATATATATATATATATATATATATATATATATATATATATATATATATATATATATATATATATATATATATATATATATATATATATATATATATATATATATATATATATATATATATATATATATATATATATATATATATATATATATATATATATATATATATATATATATATATATATATATTATATATATATATATATATATATATATATATATATATATATATATATATATATATATATATATATATATATATATATATATATATATATATATATATATATAAAGTTTCCTATATGTCTTTCCTACTACCTTTACTACTATGGCTGGCTAGGGTGGCTTGGAAGAATTTGTGAATTTTGCTTTGGTTTTTTTCTCTTCAAAGTTACTCCAACTCTTCCGGAATCTCATATCTTATTTGGAGTAATGTTTTCATTTCTTGGGGGCGTAGGGGCTCCTGTTTCATTAGAGTAAACTGATCACCGTATTCCACATCCTTTGAGAAGATCTTGCATTAGTGATGTATGTGAAATCCGCATCCTCAGTTCTTGATTTTGCAATATCCGTATCCGAATTCGCATCCGCATTTAAAATGCGGATGTTGCGGATATATAAAATATTGAAAGTTTTAATTTGTTGTTTATTGTTTGGTTAATTTTTTGGACAACATGAATAAGAAACAATTATTTTTCTATATATATATATATATATATATATATATATATATATATATATATATATATATATATATATATATATATATATATATATATATATATATATATATATATATATATATATATATATATATATATATATATATATATATATATATATATATATATATATATATATATATATATATATATATATATATATATATATATATATATATATATATATATATATATATATATATATATATATATATATATATATATATATATATATTATTATTATTATTATTATTATTATTATTATTCAATACACCATATCCCGCATCGTGCAGGGTAGTGTCGATTGCAGAAACGAAAATTCCTGCAATATGCTAGGGAAGAGATAAAATATATATATATATATATATATATATATATATATATATATATATATATATATATATATATATATATATATATATATATATATATATATATATATATATATATATATTATCAGCAAGTCATGTGACAAAAGGAAAAGAGTAAACTAATTTTATTTTAAGATTTTATTATTTCATGAATTGCAGAATTACTGAATGATCGAATGTGATTGAAGATGATCTTAAAAAATACAAATAATAATAATAAAAAATTTACAAGTAAATATAAGTAAAAAAAATTGTTTATTAATATAATAAATAAAAATTAAAAATAAAAAATTAAAAAAGATTGTTTTTAATTATTTATCTAATTGAAAATGATTTGTAGAAAAAGACAAAATTTGGTTATCATCTTTGAAGGTTTCTCAAATTATTTCTTCTTAGTCCTGCAATATTAATTAAATAATTAATTATTTATTTAATTAAATAATTTTATCATAATTATTAATAATTATAATAAAAACAATGGTAATAATAAAATTTATTGCTATTATTATTATTATTATTATTATTATTATTATTTTTATTATTATTATTATTATTATTATTATTATTATTTATTATTATTATTATTTATTATTATTTTTTTCATCATTATTTTTGTTATTTTTATTTTTATTATTACTAATATTATTAGTTTTTATTATTATTATTATTATTATTATTATTATTATTATTATTATTATTATTATTATTATTATTATTATTATTATTATTATTATTATTATTATTATTATTATTGTTATTATTACCTTCATTTACGAGTAATTTCCCAAATGAAAACCGATATTGACAAAAAACAGCCACAGATTAGTAAATAAAAGGCTGACTGTAAATGCTTCAAAGTTAGTTGCATTGAACCCCTGCTCAAAAAAAAAAAAAAATATATATATATATATATATATATATATATATATATATATATATATATATATATATATATATATATATATATATATATATATATATATATATATATATATATATATATATATATATATATATATATTCGTAAATATACATACATATACATATTTTTATTGACTGAATGCTGTCGGAATAGGACGCATTGGAAAGAGCCTGGAAAGAAGAAATGATAAGAGTCAGAGAAGGGATTAAAAATGACATAAGATTTCTGAGAAACTGTTAGAAGAGGAAAGAAGATCGCCCAGATTGATTAAAGTCATATTGTTTAGAATTAAATAACTAAAATTTTTTAAATAATTAATTAAAGAATTTTAAAATATTTTCAGATCTTTAATAAATAAAAATTTGAAGTTAAATTCAGATTAAATAATAAAACGAAATTAATTTTTAAATGAACTAAAGAGGAGGAGCAAAAAAATTTGCAATCCAGTTCTTTTCAACGATTAAAATATTTTAAAAAAGAAAAATTAAAGAGAGTGAAGAAATTTCTGTGAGGAACAAAACAATTATTCTATCAGTTCTCTATCAATAAACACATATTTGAAAATATTTTTTTTTTTTTTTTTTGAATGCCTAATTCGAGTGATCGTGGGGTTGGGCGTAGACGGGGGCTTTCCATTTCCTTTGCTAACGTACGTGGCCTTCGATCTAATTTAGCGTCTGTTGAACACTACCTCACTACCTCTCTTCCTAACCTTTTGCTTCTGTCTGAGACCCAGTTGGACAGGGATTCTTTCTCTTGCAATCTTAATGTCTCTAACTACAACTTTTTCACAATTTCCGTCTAAATGGTGGAGTCTGTGCCTATATTAACATTAACACTCCTGTGACACGTCTCGTAAATCTAGAATCTCCTAATTTCGACGTCTTATGGCTTAAAATCTGTCTTCCTACTACTACAATTATCTTGTGTTTCTGCTACTGCTCCCCTAATGGAACAGATTTTCCAGTTTTTTTTCAATACCTTACTACTACTCACGAGACTGTCACTTCTTCTCATCCAAATGCTGAAGTCCTCTATTTAGGGGATTTCAACGTACACCACACTGAATGGTTGGGCTCCTCTCATACTGATACAGGTGGGAGGAGGCCCAATCATTCAGTATTCTTAATGATCTGGAGCAATTGATTAGTGAACCCACACACATTCCAGATCGTCCTAACCAATTCTTGAATACACTTGATTTATGCTTCACCACTACTCCTTCTAGTTATAAATACACCATTTTCCCTCCTATTGGTAACTCTGACCATAATCTTATAGCTCTTAGTTATAATGCTTTCTCTCCAACAGCTCCACCATGCCCTAAACGTACTTTCTGGCACTTTAATCGGGCTAATTGGGGGCAATGCGCCGCTTCTTTGCTAACTATCATTGGAGTGAATCTTGCTTTGTCTCGGGGGACGCTTCTGTCTCTGCTGAAAAGGTAGGGGCCGTAATCCTTGACGGGATGGCAGATTCATTCCATCTTCAACTAAATCTTTTTCTCCTCAAAATCCATGGTTCGATGACGGCTGTTCTCTTGCCCTTCGCGAGAGAGACAGTGCTTATCGTGATTGGAAAAACTCTCCTTCTCCTATCACTCTTGCTAATTTTCATTCAGCTCGGAATCGTTGCAGGGATGTTCTTCGACGGGCTAAGCGTACTTTCATAAAAAGGAAGTGCGCTGACCTCCATGGCTCTCCTACTGATAAAAATTTCTGGCCTCTTGTCAAAAATATCTCTAACAACTTCTGTAAATCTTCCTTTCCTCCTCTTATTCGTTCTGATGGTTCTGTTGCTAATACTCCTTCTGAAAAGGCTAATCTCTTCGGCCTCCTTTTTTCATCTAATTCTACCCTGCTAGATTCTGACATCCCTCCTCCTACTCCTTCTCCTCTCAGGTGTCCCATGCCTCTGCCTGTAATTACTCATGATCAGGTGCATGGGATCCTGAAATCTATGAACGTCAGGAAGGCCAGTGGCCCGGATGGCATTCCCCCTCGGGTTCTGAGGGAGTGTGCTTCCGAGTTAGCGCCTGTCCTCGTTCAGCTCTACTCTCTATGCCTTAATACTAATACTTTTCCTCTATGCTGGAAGCGTGCGTTGGTTCAGCCGATCCCGAAAAAAGGTAGTCGCTCTGACCCTTCTAACTATCGACCTATAGCTCTCACTTGTGTTCTATCTAAAATTTTTGAAACTCTCCTCAACTCTCATTTCCTGGATCATTTGGAGTCTCATTCTCTTCTTCTCTGATCACCAGTATGGCTTTCGACGCTCGAGGTCAACTGGTGACATACTTTCCTATCTTACTGATCTATGGTCTTCTGCCCTTAGGGACTTCGGGGAGTCTTGTGTGGTGGCGCTTGACATATCCAAGGCTTTTGACCGGGTATGGCATGCGTCACTGCTCTCCAAGCTCCCCTCCTTTGGGTTTCCTCCTTCTCTTTGCTTACTATGTCTAGTTTTCTCTCAGATCGTTCCATTTCGGCAGTTGTAGATGGAGCGACCTCTTCCTCCTTTTCTGTCAACTGTGGTGTTCCTCAGGGTTCTGTTTTATCTCCAACCTTATTCTTACTTTTCATTAACGATCTTCTCCACTGCACTTCTAACTCTGTTCACTCTTATGCTGATGATTCAACTCTGCATTCTTCTACTCATTTCAAATCTGCTCCCTCTTTTGCTTCTAGAGTTGCTCTCGTCTTCAACTTTCCGATTCTATTCTTGCCGATCTGGATGGGATTTCCCGGTGGGGTCATAGCAACCTTGTGAAATTCAACTCTTTAAAAACTCAACTTCTTCACATCTCCCTCTCAAAAACACCTCCTAACTTTCCTATCCTCTTCGATGGCTCTCCCGTCTCACCTGTAAATAACATTAACATTCTTGGTCTAAACATAAACAACAAACTATCTTGGAAACCACATATATACAATGGTTGCTAAAGCGGCCTCTAAGAAGCTGGGAGTTCTGTTCAGATTGCGAGAGATTTTTTTCTTCTGAACAGTTACTCCAAATATATAAGGGTCTTATTCGCCCTTGTATGGAGTACTGTTCTCACATTTGGGGGGGCTCCGGCTCCTCCTCTCTTCTGGATAGGGTTGAGTCAAAAGCTAAAAGATTAATAAACTGTCCCCTACTTTCAAACTCTCTTGACCCTCTGTCTCTGCGACGTGACGTTGGCGCGCTATCTCTTTTCTACAGGTACTACAATGGCAGGTGCTCGAGAGAATTGGCCTCTCGCATTCCTCCTCCATTGCGTCGTCCTCGTTGCACAAGGGGTGCCCTGCTTTCGCACCAATTTTGTGTGGAAGTGGAAATCCCAGGCTAGCCCGTTGTGGTACCTCCTTCTTTCCAGCCACCTCTATTCTGTGGAACTCTCTACCTTCATCTATTTTTCCTTCTGTATTTAATCTTCCACTCTTCAAGGCTTCCGTCTGCGCCCACCTGAGGCTGTGCGTTAGGTGTGTGTGTTTGCATGTGTTTTGTCCTCTGTGTGTGTGCCCCCTCCTTGAAAAGGGCTCTGCCCGTGAGTGGTGGCGTTCTGTAAAAAAAAAAAAAAAAATATATATATATATATATATATATATATATATATATATATATATATATATATATATATATATATATATATATATATATATATATATATATATATATATATATATATATATATATATATATATATATATATATACAAATTTAGTGTATATATAACAAAATAATTACCCAGAACAAAATTAGCTCAAAATTAATTATTAGTTTAGTCTTACGACGTAAAAACGTCCTTATCAGTCTGCCAAAACTAAATATTTAAAAAATAGTAAAAAGAAATAATCACTTCACGAATTAAAATTTCCTGTGCACTCTTCTCTCTCCCTCTACAACTTCATGCACTCTTCTCTCTCCCTCTACAACTTCATGCACTCTTCTCTCTCCCTCTTCAACTTCATGCACTCTTCTTTCTCCCTCTACAATTTCATGCACTCTTCTCTCTCCCTCTACAACTTCCTATACACTCTTCTCTCTCCCTCTATAGCTTACAACATAAGAACTATTCATTTATTAAGAGTTTATTTTTCTTTAACGTTTTTAACAATCACGTTATTCAAAACAACATCAGCATTTAGTTGATAACTTTGAATAGAAACATTAAAAGTAAACAAAAGAGTGTTTGCTGTCGGAGAGCATAGACACCTGGTTTTCATTTAAGAGTAAGAGAGAAGGCTTAAATTTAGAAAAGTTAGTTCACCAGTAGGAATTATGATAATGGCCTCGAATGTTGTAGAATTTTTATTGAGAGACCACGTACCAACTCAGGTGGACAATTCTGCTGCGTTAGCAGTTCATGTTACTGGAAACCGACAACTTACAATTTTAAAATAAGAAATAGTTGGATAAGAGGCTATTTTGGGAACCCACCCATCCTGACTACTCCGAGGGATACATTTTCATTCTTCTGTTAATAGTTGAAAAAGTGTATGACTGTGTATTTAATTTTCGTGTTGTGAAAAGTAAGAAGGAAAGTGTACCTATTGGACAAACCAATGGTAACTCCAATAAAGGAAATGCATGAAAGAAAAGTCATTGTGACAAACCATTGAGCACTGAATTGCATCTGAATAGTGCACTTACTCCTAACAGCCATTCAATTATGGGGGCAATATCATCTTTTAGAACGGCTTTTTCCTTTCCTATAATTACGATTTAAAACGACAACAATAATTTTCATCCATTCTATAGTAAAATAACTGAAAGATTATAAAAAAAAGTTTTGTAAATTTTCTCACATCATCCGATTCTTCTTCATTATTCCCTAAATACTCCGTGTGTCTCCGATACATCTCATCACAGATTCCAGTGTCGAACAACCACATTAAATTCTCGTTAATTGGGTCTCTAAAAACAGAGTGTTTTCGAAACATAAAAACTACGCCTGACTTGAATATCTGCAAAATAATTTACCATATATATATATATATATATATATATATATATATATATATATATATATATATATATTATATATATATATATATATATATATATATATATATATATATATATATATATATATATATATATATATATATATATATATATATATATATATATATATATATATATATATATATATATATATATATATATATATATATATATATATATATATATATATATATATATATATATATATATATATATATATATTATATATATATATATATATATATATATATATATATATATATATATATATATATATATATATATATATATATATATATATATATATATATATATATATATATATATATATATATATATATATATATATATATATATATATATATATATATATATATATATATATATATATATATATATATATATATATATATATATATATATATATATATATATATATATATATATATATATATATATATATATATATATATATATATATATATATATATATATATATATATATATATATATATATATATATATATATATATATATATATATATATATATATATATATATATAATTCATCTGGTAGACAAAAGCAGGAAGCGTTCCAATTTTCACCAAAGTTGAGAAATTGCAAGGAAGAACAAAATTGAAAGTCTGCATGCCCCCCCCCCCGATACATGGCGCTTGAAAAGGTGGAAATAAAAGTATTTGGAACAATAGATAAAGGGAATGAGTTCCAAGCTTTATCAAGTAGAGTGGATGTAATATTTGCCATAACGGTTAGGTTTGGTGTCAGAGAGTTCAACAGAGAAAAGATGAGACTGAGTAGAAAGGCTTGTCGCACTTGCCCTTCTTATTGGAAAGAGTTGAACTAAGGGTCTTAAAGTTTATAATCAGTTCTATGACTAATAATTCTCTTTACTTTTGTCCTTGCGAAGTGACGTTCGTGGTTTTTCTTATTTCTGTAGGTACTACAGAATCAAGTATCCTGGGGATCTGACCACCTGTATGCTACCACCTTTACGAAGGACTCGTTGCACAAAAGGTGCAGTGCAGAGTCTGCATGTAAATGTTGAGTTGCCATTGGTAATTTGAAGCCAATTTGCTGTTACTTCCTTTTCTCCAGTTACTTCTCTATGATATGGAATCATCTTCCAGCTTCTGTGCATCCTGTCAGATTTAAACTTTCTCCCTTTAAGCTTGAGTTTGTGTTCACATGCGAACTTTTGCACATTGTGGGCATTGTATAAATTTATAATTTATATTTAAAACTTTTATTATTCAACTCTCCTCTCTCTCTTCTCCAATATATATATATATATATATATATATATATATATATATATATATATATATATATATATATATATATATATATATATATATATATATATATATATATATATATATATATATATATTTTTTTTTTTTTTTGTTTTTTTTTTTTTTTTTTTTTTGTCCTTAGAAAATGTAACAATTTTGGTTCTTCTTCCTAATAATATTTCTGGCTCTTTACGTAAATAATCAACTAAAGGTTTACAGACACTATGTATGGGTGTAAATCTTGTGTCAGAATTTGATCTGAATTATGATTTCGGTCAGCCTTCTTTCTCCTGTTTGGTGCTTTGCAGTTTAATTAATCCAAAATTTCCAAAACGAGTTTAGTTATTCTATGAAGACCCTCTTTGATATATACGAAAATCCCAATAATAATACAGTAGATGTTTCATGTCCTTAAGATAGGTCATTAGAGCTTTTAATAAAATATACATTACCTGTTCCTTCAAAAAGTATGATCTTCCAGTGAGATTATATTGAAATTGAAGAAACGTTAAATAGGAATCAACTTCTGACACAACAGCTTTCCTTTGCTTCACGAGTTCGGGTGCTTCATTAGCCATAAATTCCTCATCTTTCCTCTCCACTTTATGTCCGACTTCGGATACGGCTTTATGAGGAACATTTTTCATCATCTCTACAATATTAGAGCTATAATATGTTTGGAAAACCCTGATATATATATATATATATATATATATATATATATATATATACTATATATATATATATATATATATATATATATATATATATATATTATATATATATATATATATATATATATATATATATATATATATATATATATATATATATATATATATATATATATATATATATATATATATATATATATATATATATATATATATATATATATATATATATATATATATATATATATATATATATATATATATATATATATATATATATATATATATATATATATATATATATATATATATATATATATATATATATATATATATATATATATATATATATATATATATATATATATATATATATATATATATATATATATATATATATATATGTATCTTTAAATATGAAAATTTTTACTTATAATCATATCGATTTATAGAACTCCATATATACCTTAAATCCGAATCTGCCAACTCCTGCAAGGTATCAATACGTTTTGGATATCTCGGCACTGTTAGGAATGAAATTAGAATGCCTGTGTAGATAGATGTCAGGAGGAACATTGTCAACATCCAAACACAAATCCATATATATTTCCAAATTCCTCCAATTATTTTTTCAAGATTTTGTCGTAGAGAAATTTTCAGAAGCTATATATATATATATATATATATATATATATATATATATATATATATATATATATATATATATATATAAAAATATAATATATATATATATATATATATATATATATATATATATATATATATATATATATATATATATATATATATATATATATATATATATATATATATATATATATATATATATATATATATATATATATATATATATATATATATATATATATATATATATATATATATATATATATATATATATATATATCTTCTCAATGGAGAAGGTAAGCGACGAGAGAGTTTAGTAGAGCAGTGTCCGTTGTAATAGCGATAGTATAGAGAGAGTGACGGAGCAATTCTACTGGCAGAGAGAGATTGGAGAGAGTTAGTAAGAGGAGGAGAGTTGATGAGACGAAAATTGAAATGAAGACCGTGAATGTTGCAGAAATTAGTGAAGAAGACAGACCGTGCATCCGGAACAGCCGGCTGCAAATTCCGGGTGGCACCAACCCCATCACCGGAGGCCACCAGCTCCCAAGTGGTGATGGGGGAAGGGGTGGATGAGGGGCTATCATTGGAAATCGATCCTCTTGGAATCTCCGAGGCTACCAAAGTCGACGCCATAGTTCTTTTCTTTTTGTAAGGGTCGTGTGAATGAATTGTGGTTATTGTGTGTAAAAGGAGAGCTTACTCAGTGTAGAAGAAAGTGTACACGAGCTCAAAAAGGAGCGTACCATTGGGCACCAGGATGAGATGGGAAGTACCCTTAACATTCCTTATATCCAATGGGGAGTAATCTCATCACCTAGGGAGCGCTACTTCCCTCCCCCGTTAATATATATATATATATATATATATATATATATATATATATATATATATATATATATATATATATATATATATATATATATATATATATATATATATATATATATATATATATATATATATATATATATATATATATATATATATATATATATATATATATATATATATATATATATATATATATATATATATATATATATATATATATATATATATATATATATATATATATATATATATATATATATATATATATATATATATTATATATATATATATATATATATATATATATATATATATATATATAAATATATTATATACGATATATTATATATATATATAATATATATATATAAAAAATTATTTATATTTATATATAATATATATACTTTATATATATATATATATATATATATATATTATATATATATATATATATATATATATATATATATATATATATATATATATATATATATATATATATATATATATATATATATATATATATATAGATAGATAGATAGATAGATAAATTATTAAGGTCTGCTAACTCTCTCGCAGATAAAGTACATTAAACATCAGAGTGTAATGTTTGTTATAGGGGAATCGAACCCGGGCCCTATAGCACAAAAGTATAGAGTTTTACCCCTACCTACTGGCGGTTCAAAAGAGAAACCAAAAGAGGGGGCTTATGAATTCACAATAACAACCTCCAAGGACTTCTCCCGACCGAGCTTGAGCGTGAGGCAACATGACCGGGGCTCGGCCCCCCTCTTTCTCTCGCAAACTAAACAGATAGATAAATTATTAAGGTCTGCTAACTCTCTCGAAGATCAAGTACATTAAACATCAGATTTTAAAGTTTGTTATAGGGGAATCGACATGTGAATTCATAAGCCTCCTCTTTGAATTTTTATTTTGAATCGCCAGTAGCGTAATGGTAAAACTCTATGCTTTTGTAATATAGGGCCCGGGTTCGATTCCCTTATAGCAAACTTTAAACTCTGATGATATATATATATATATATATATATATATATATATATATATATATATATATATATATATATATATATATATATATATATATATATCGTGATGGACTGATTAATCGCCATCGGCAAATCTGCATATATTTCAATCGTCACAGTCAATTTTATACCGCTTACATTGCATTAATTTACTTATGGCTCATAAAAATCTCTCTGCTCCACCTTCTTCTGAGAGTGAAAGGCTGTTTAAAAATGAGGACCAAATATACACTCTAAGATGCAATCGAATTACCGCAGAAACTGGAGAAAAGATTGCTTCTGCATCACAATTTAATTAAGAGCTCTAAATTTAAGGTACTAGGAATATACATGTCTGTCCATTTTCACACAAATTGAAAGTTTTAAAATCAATGTTCTGAAGGAATTAAAGGGTGTCCCACATGCTCTCGGGCCTTTATATATATATATATATATATATATATATATATATATATATATATATATATATATATATATATATATATATATATAATATATATATATATATATATATATATATATATTACCTTTGGTAAGTAACTGCCAGAGGCCCGCTAAACTTCCACCAGGTTTTAGGTAGAAAATCAGAAATCTGGTCAAATTAAAGACCGACATGTCCAGATACAGGGCGTTTAAAGTGCGCAAGTCATAGGGAGTTGGGGAAATAGATGATGGGAGTGTGTACATGACTCTACCAGTAGAGTACATGTAAAATTGAGCATAACGAATAAGTCTGGGGTGAGAGAAATGTTAAGAGAAAGGAAGAGACTTTGTAGAAAGTCTTATCGCACGAGCAATTCTCAATGGAGGAGGTATGCGAAGGGAAACTTCAGAAGAACAAGTCCATTGTAATAGTTATATCTTAGAGAGAGTGGCGCAACAATTCGATGGGTAAAAAGAGACTCGAGCGAAGAAGTGGGAGCAGAAGAGTTGATAAGAAGAAAAGCCCTAGACTCCAACTTTTCAAGTAGAGATGTACGAGTGAAACTTCCCAATATTGGGGATTCATACTTCATACAGGGGCGAACAACACCCATATATAGGAAAGCATCTGGGGTTTAGTGAAGGAATTCTGAAAATGCTTCAGAACATCTAACCTCTTAGAAGCTTGTTTAGAAAGAAAAGTAATGTGGTCTTTCCAAGAAAGATCACGAGAAAAAAAAACACCAAGAATATTAAGGAGAGATGACTGTTTTAGATATGTGTTTTCGAAAAAGATGTCATAGTTGTGTGGAACGTTGTGTCGACTAGAAAGATGGAGTAATTGAGTTTTGCGGTATTGAATTCGACCATGTTTTCCCCTCCCCATTTAAAAATACAAGAAAAAATGAGAGGTTTGTTCCTTCAAGTACAGCATTCTAGCTTCAATTAACTGTTGGGAGGGACTTCTTTTAGAGTGAAATGATTAATGAAGGGTGGAGTCATCAGCATAGGTGTAGATAGGTGATAAAGTAATAGAGAGAAAATCATTAAAAAATAAAAGAAATGTTGGGGATAGGACTGGACCCTGAGGAGCACCACTATTAATAGATATAAAGAATGAACGGTTGTAGTTTACAGAAGCTGCTATAGAGCGACTGGGAAGATCACTGGGAGAATGATAGATTCAGAAAGAAAGAAATTTTTGTGCTAGACACTATATAAGGCTTTTAATATGCCCAGCTCCACAGCAAAAAATTCACCAAAATGCCAAAGAACGGAAAACCAAGAGTCAGAGAAAATGGCAAGAAGATCACTAGTGGAGCGTTTCTTATGAAAGATAAACTGGCGACCAGAGATAAGATTTGAAGAATTGAGGGGTTTCCAAATGTACTTCTTAAGAATAGATTTGAAAACTTTAGAAAGAATGGAGGTCAAAGAAATGGGATGGTAGTTGAAGGGTTGAGAATGATCCCCCTTTTTCGGAACATGCTACGTTAGCTCACGTTTCCAGCAAGAAGAGAAGACTGAAGTAAAGACAGAAACGAAATAGTTTAGCAAGTCAGAGTAAAAGCCCAGAAGCATGAGTTTTGAGAACAATAGGAGGGATACCATCAGACAAACCAAAATGACTTCTTTAGAAGAAATAATAATTTTAGGCATAAATGAGTTGGGGGAGGTTGAAAGAGGAGGAATTATACCCGAATCGTATAAAGTTGAGTTTTAGCAAAGATTTCAGATTTAGAGGAAGGCAAAACGGCAATTATACCTTCAGAAGATATTGGAAGAGGAAAAGAGGAAGAGGCTAATTTAGAATTGACATTTTTTGCAAAATGCCAGAATGTGTGAGGAGGAGGAACCTGAAAGATTATTGCATTTTCTTTCGGAGATGAGTTTTTGTTTGATATATATATAATATATATATATATATATATATATATATATATATATATATATATATATATATATAATATATATATATATATATATATATATATATATATATATATATATA
>SEYY01018582.1:82500-85000 GCA_009176605.1 Armadillidium nasatum | reverse complement strand
TTCCAATCACTTGTTTATCAATACTCACATAATTTGGTCCAAAAATAAATATACTTATATTAGCAATTTCTGTCCCAGTTGTGAAGGTTTCGATGCAACAGAGAGACTACGCACCTACTTCGGAGGGCAACTGCTGCGTCACCAGTTCATGTTACTGGAGACATGCAACTCACAATTAGAAAATAGGAAAGTGTGGATAAGAGGCTATATTGGAGGCCTACCCTTCGTGAATACTCTGAGGGGATGCGTGTCGACTTCATTTTCATTCTTCTGTTATTGTTGAAAAAGTTTATGACTGTGTATTTAATTTTCGTGTTGTGAAAAGTAAGAAGGAAAGTGTACCTATTGGACAAACCAACAGAAACTCCTATAAAAGAAATGTATGAAAGAAAAGTCATTGTAATAAACCATTGAACACTGGATTGCATCTGAATAGTGCACTTCCTCCAAACTGCCATTCAGTTATGGGGCAATATCATCATTTAGAACGGTTCTTCTACTATTATTACGATTAAAAAAGATAATAATTATTTTCCAACTATTTTAGAGTAAAACAATTGAAAGATTAAAAAAGTTTTGTAAATTTTCTCACATCATCCGATTCTTCTTCATTCTTCCCTAAATACTCCGTGTGTCTCCGATACATCTCATCACAGATTCCAGTGTCGAATAACCACATTAAATTCTCGTTAATTGGGTCACTAAAAATTGTGTATTTTCGAAACATGAAAACTATGCCAGCCTTGAGAATCTGCAAAATAGTTTAACATATATATATATATATATATATATATATATATATATATATATATATATATATATATATATATATATATATATATATATATATATATATATATATATATATATATATATATATATATATATATATATATTTTATATCTCCTCCGGTGGGCAAAGGCCAGAGGCCTACCAAATTCCACCGGAGTTGGGAAAGATCTATATCATGGTCGATGGAGGCCAACGTGTCCAGATATACGGCGTTTGAAAGTATGCAAGTCAAAGGAAGTTGGGAAAACAGATGAAGGGAGTGTGTTCCAGACTTTACCAGAAAAGTATATGTAAGATTGAGCATAGCGGTTAAGTCTGTGGTCGGAGAGTTGGACAGAGAAAGGATGAACTTGTGTAGAAAGGCGTGTCGCACGAGCTCTTCTCAATGGAGGAGGTATGCAACGAGAGAGTTCAGAAGAGCAGTGTCTGTTGTAATAGCGATAGTAAAGAGAGAGTGACGCAACAATTCGACGGGCAGAAAGAGATTGAAGAGAGTTAGTAAGAGCAGGAGAGTTGATGAGACGAAATGCCCTTGACTCCACCTTCTCTAGGAGAGCTGTATGTGTGGAACCACCCCAGATGTGCGAAGCGTACTCCATACAGGGGCGAACAACACCCCTATACAGAGAAGGCAACTTTGGTGGAATGAAGAAATACTGAAGGCGCCTCAAAATACCTAACCTCTTAGAAGCTTGTTTAGAAAGAGAGAGGTAATGTGATCTTTCCAAGAAAGATCACGAGAAAAAGAAACACCAAGAATATTAAGAACAGATGAAGGCTTGAGTTGTGTGTTTTCGAAGAAGATATCATAGTTGTGTGGAAGATTGTGTCGAGTGGAGAGATGGAGGAACTGAGTTTTTGAGGCATTGAAAACAACCATGTTTTCTCTGCCCCAATTTGAAATACGTGAAAGATCAGAGGTTAGTTGCTCCAAGGCTACCCTTCTCGAGTCTATCAACTGCTGTTGGGTGGGACGTTTTTCAAAATGGAAGGAATAATGAAGGGTGGAGTCATCAGCATAGGAGTGGATAGGAGATGAGGTGATGGAGAGAAGGTCATTAATGAAGAGTAGAAAAAGTGTTGGGGATAGGACAGAACCCTGAGGAACACCACTATTAATAGATTTAAAGGAAGAACGGTGGCCGTCTACAACAGTTGCTATAGAACGACCGGAAAGGAAATTGGCGAGAAGATCACAGAGAGAAGGATAGATACCGAAAGAGGGAAGTTTAGAAATCAAAGCTTTGTGCCAGACTCTATCGAAGGCTTTCGATATGTCCAGCGCGACAGCAAAAGATTCACCGAAATGCCGAATAGCGGAGGCCCAAGAGTCAGAGAGAAGGGAAAGAAGATCACCCGTAGAGCGTTTCTTACGAAAGCCATACTGGCGATCAGAGATAAGTTTAGAAGAATTGAGATGTTTCCAAATCTTCCTGTTAAGGATAGATTCGAAAACTTTAGAGAGAACGGAGGTCAAAGAAAATAGGACGGTAGTTGGAGGGTTGAGAGGGGTCCCCCTTCTTCGGCACAGGTTGAATGAGCGCACGTTTCCAGCAAGAAGGGAAGGTTGAAGTAGAGAGACAAAGACGAAATAGTTTACCGAGGCAGGGTGCAAGCTCGGAAGCACAAGTTTTGAGAACCACAGGAAGAATACCATCAGGACCGTACGCCTTCTTAGTATTAAGCTCAGAGAGAGCAGAAATGACAT
>SEYY01018582.1:62500-75000 GCA_009176605.1 Armadillidium nasatum | reverse complement strand
TTCGTCCAATCTGGATAAGGAGCAGGAAGCATAGAAAGAAAAGAATAAGCACTCGTTGTATATTGTTGTGAATAGGTAAATTCTTGAAATGATTCAAATAATAAGAATTGGGAATTGATACATATGTCACTTCTTTTGTGGACTAAATCCCCTAAAAGACCAATCCAACTTCCATTAATTTTTTTTCCCCAAGATTGATCTTCATTATCAATTAAAACAAAAGTAAAATTTAATTTCTTCCCAATCAGTTTTAGTATGTCAATATTTGAACCCAACTTTTCTTCGATATCTCCATTTTGCCTCTTATACAAATATGGAAAATCAAACCATGAAGTAGTTACTTTAAGAACGTTCCCTTTAAATTCAGACACTCTGTCGATGAATAAATTTTCTTGGTTATTCCTTTTATTTAACCCAAATAACTTCCAATATACCATTCCTCTATGTGTCTTTGGGAAAAGCCGAATACTCTATAAAGAGAAAAAAGGTTTATTCATTTTAAGTTTTAAATCGGCAATCAGAATGTATTTAAATTTCCGATTTACCGAGCTGAAAATTTTTTGTTCAAGACTTTGTTTCGTATTTAAAAAAACGAAAATGATTTTATTCGTTGCCCAAATGGAATCATAAGAGTTTTCATTGAAGAATTCTTCAATACTTTTGTTTTTAAATGCTAAAACAATAATTAGATCTTGCGTTTTAACAATTAATTTACTGTAATATTTTTTGACTAAGTTTCCTTATTTTCTGATGACCAATGTCGTGGTTTCCATTTCAGTTATTTTGATAATGGAATCAATGTTTAAATTTTCAATAACAGTATCCTCTGAAATTAGGAATAACTTTTCTCCTTTTAATTTAGAAGAAAATAAATTCATAAGAAATGACATAATAAAGTCAGAATAAGGAATGTAAGAATTTTCTTCAAATTTCGTTAAAAATTTTGATTTAAATCCATTTTGAATTGTAAATGCATAAAAATGCAAATCACTAAATAGAATTAACATCAACTGTAAATTAAATAAAATTTTCAAATTCATGATCCGTATAAACTCTGTAACTCTATATAGATGGAGGGCATAAACCATAATAAAGTCTGTCTACCTTTTAAAGTGATTCAATATTCTAACCATAAATAATTTAAAATAAATCTTATATTCCAAATATTCTTTTCCATTTCTTTTTCACGCAGTACAATTTTTACTATGAATATTTTATTATCATTATTCACATGTTAATTTTTTTTTAATTCAATAAACTGATTTTTCTCATTCATATTTTAGTTTTACATCATTATTTTATATCATTTATTTTTTATTTGTAATGAGAAATCACAGAAAAGCGTTAAATCTTTCAAAACCAATGATTGATTTATATTAATAAGCAAAATCTATTGTAGTTTTATTGATATACAAAACTTTTCGAAAGCAGTATATATAAATATATATATATTGGAATTTTGCCGGGCGGGGCCGGGGTCATCCGAGGGCCTGAGTTGCCTGAAATTTGTAAAGAGGTCAAAAGCACTGAAATTTTAGGTTAAAAAATTAAATATAAATTTAATTGATGTTTATTTAATTATAAGGAAGGAGTAGAATAGTCAACATTCACATAAATTAAAGATTATATGCATTTTCCCCCAAAAAATATTAGAAAATTACAGATTTTGTATAATAAAAGTTTTAAGAAAATACAAAAATTAAAAAAAAAATTTTTTTTTGATTCATGAAAGTGATTCAACAGGTTTACCTAGGTAAAACCCTGAGGTAAAGTTTGAAAAAATGTACGATATAAAATTATCAATATAACCTGTATTTATGCATATCATTGTTATTTTTTTGCTGTGTATCAAATTTGTATCATTTAGCTACATTATTTCAAAAATATTATTTTATTTATACTTTCAGTCAATATGGCTAAAAGATCAACTTCAGCAGTATGGGAGTACTTTACAATGTTTCAGGATAGGCTCGAAATAGCTAAATGTAACATCTGCATTCAGAAAATTAGAAGAGGACCTCCAGGTGCCACAAGTAAAAAATTTCCAGCCAAAGCTTTATGGGGCATCTAAAATCAAAACATAAAGTTGAATATTCACTAGAAGAAAAGGAGCCGTCAAAAGAAACAGAAAAGAAAAAGAAAATATTGAAATAAACAAGGAAAATTTTTAATTTTCTTATATTTTGTTTGGAAAAATTTTTTTTTTATTATTTGACTGATTGAGCTGAAATTTTAAGGGTATATGCATTTTTTCTCGAAGTTCTGAGTTGATTTCGAGCATTTTTCTGAGTCTATAAATGTCGGTTTGAATGTTATTTGGACCCAGAGTTGAAAAAAATGAATATCGGGGTCAAACAACTTGTCCACATGAGCTGAAAATTTAACTGAATAATCTTACCCCCAATTTCTTGCATTAGTGGGAACAGATTTTTGCTTTCACGTCTAGAAAAAAAAAGATATAAGCACTTGAAAGAAAATTTGTAAAAACCGTACCCTTCCAGAGAAGAAAATTATTTTTAAAAAAACGCTACATCCTAATTTTTTTATTTTTGCATATTGTTTAGTGGAGGGACAGCGAAACAACTTTTATTTAGCGCATTATTAAATGCTATTTGTTTGAAGCGAAATATAGTTTCTCAAACTTTGGAAATTTTTGAAATTTAATAAAAAATGGACGATTTTGAAGGCTATATCTCGAAACCAACGAATCGCATCGAATAAAATATAGAGAAGAGTTTGTAGCCCCATCCCTCCTCTATACACCTACTAAAAATAAGCAATGTTATAGCTGTAGTTTTCTCTTACAATTTTTTGTCCGAAAAGGTGTATTTTCTTCGATAGTTGATCAGTTTTTGGCTTATAACATTTTTCCTATAACTCTGGAAACAAAAGTCTGTTAGAAGCTTTTGTATCCCATAAAATAATAAATATACAGTATAATTTTCAAGTTATTCCAAAAAATAATTTGGCTACGTAGTTCATTTGAAAAATGGTCAAATTTCCCCCCCCCAAAAAAAAAAAACTAGGGAAGTACCCTTAGCATCCCATATACCCAATAGGGGGATATCTCATCGCCTCGGGACCGCTACTTCCTCCCCCATATATATATACAGGGTGTCCCATGAATTTCCTTACATAGGAGTTTTAACATAAGTATTTTTTTCAGATATCCAATGTTTGACTAAATATCAACGGATTAACATTATAATGAGGCCGGCTCAGGAAGCTGTCGCAAGGTTACAGCCGACTTTAACAGAAAACATGGGACGACCATCACACACCACACTGTGCCAAAACTTATAATAAAGTTCAAAAAAACAGGATCTGTTACAAATCAGGAGAGAAGCGGTCGCAGACGTTCTTTCAGCGATGAAGGAACAACACGTAGGGTACTCTCCGCCTTTACACAGAGTCACAAAAAAGGTATATGGCGGTTGTCTGCTACAACCAGATCGAGTATCAGCCGCATTTTAAAAATAAACAAATAGCATCCATCAAACTGCATTTGACACAGTATATGTGCAAAGACAGCCCGGATAGACGGCTTGAATTTTATGAGTGCGTATTGAGCAAATTTTAAGAGGATGCAGATTTCTCAGCCTTCATGTTGTTTACAGACGAAGCAAACTTTTACGTCAATGGAGAGGTGAATCGACAAAATGTACGTTATTGGAGTATTATAAACTCTCACTGGCTGAACCCAACAAAGATGCAGGGTGCTGGTAAAGTAATAGTATGGTATCTCAGAATTTTCTTAAGATTTGATTACAAGTTTTGAATTAAATCCATTTTGTATTCTAAATGCATAAAAATAGAAAACACTAAATAGGATTAGGTTATGTTAGGTTAGGTTATGTTAGGTTAGGTTAGGTTTTAATATCAGTTGAACATTAAATAAAATGTTCAAATTCCTAATCTATATACATGTTGTAACTTTATATAGATGGAGGATACAAACCAGAATAAAATATTTCTACTTGCAAGGTAATTTGGAATATCTAAATATAAATAACTTAAAGTACATTTTATATACCATATAATTATGTTTTCAGTTTTTATTCATGCTTTGCGATTTTTTACTATTAATATTTAATAATTACTTTGAATTAATTTATATAATTCAGTAAGCTTAAATTTTCCATTTAAATTTTTGTTTTTGTTTTAGCTGTATTGAAAAATTACAGAGAATAAAATATTAAAAATAAAATATTGATTTATATTAATTAGTAAAATCTATCATCGTTACAAAAGCAAAAGAATAAATATATATATATATATATATATATATATATAATATATATATATATATATATATATATATATATATATATATATATATATATATATATATATATTATATATATATATATATATATATATATATTTATATATATATATATATATATATATATATATATATATATATATATATATATATATATATATAATATATATATATATATATATATATATATATATATCATCATCATCATCATCATCACCGTCCAACCTGGTAGGCTGATACAAGTCAGGTGCTACTCCTCCAGAATCTTGTTAGGTCCTGTGTGAGGAGCAGCCTTGGTTACTTGAGCAGCTTCAATTTTACGTAGCCGGCTTGCTGGGCCATTGTTTCCTATGAGTGAAATTCTGTGGGAAGAAATTTGAAACAGTTGAGGAGGTTTCTAACCCCCTCTCAGCTGCTGAAAAGAAGCCCTCTTCTAGGGGTAAAGATGTGGATGTCCGCAATGAAACCCAACCTCTTCAGAATAGATTTTAAGTTGAGTTGGCCTAAATCTTGCAGTGTTAATTTGAATAGTTTAATTTTGAATAATAAAAGGAATAGGCTTGGACTATTTTTAAACTTCACACCAACTTATTTTTAAATTTAATAATTTTAAATTTTTTAAAAATTAAAAATCATCATTTTTTTTTTTTTTAAATGAAAATTTGTTTTGACACATGTTTCTAAATTTTTTCACTGACTTAAGATCTCTTCTTCACAAACTCTTCTTAAGCAAATTTTCTATTATTCTTTCAATCCTGATGGCAACAAATTCTCTTCATTTTTATTTTTCTTCTCTTTCCAATAATTTCTTCTTCTGGTTTCTTCTCTTCCATTCTGATTTCATTGCAACATGCTCTAACAACATCTCTCTCTCTCTCTCTCTCTCTCTCTCTCTCTCTCTCTCTCTCTCTCTATATATATATATATATATATATATATATATATATATATATATATATATATATATATATATATATATATATATATATATATATATATATAAACATAATTCTGTTATCAATGAGGATTTGCATTGCAAGTACAAATCGTTATTAGGGATTAGAAAAGGTATAAAAAAGGACAAAATTTGCTTTCCCCAATACTATGAACAACCATTTTAATAAATATTAAATACTTTATTATTTAATAGCATTTATAATTTAATCTAATAAAAGTAATTGTTATTTCTTAATACCTACCATTAAACTTTTCAAATGAAAAAACTCGATCCTCGATGTTATATATGTAAATTTAGAATATATAGAATAGTATTATTCAATAAATTAATAAACGTCTAAGATATCTATAACTTCCTAACATTAATTTCAATTTTAATTCTCGAAAATCTTGATTGTAAAACATTTCATGCTTATATTATAAATTGAACTAATATTTGTAATCTTCTACAGCAGCATGAAAATTAGAATATATATTTTTCATACAAGTAATCTTTGCTTATTTATTTATTTTATTTTTTTTGCTACAAATATACATATATATATATATATATATATATATATATATATATATATATATATATATATATATATATATATATATATATATATATATATATATATATATATATATATATATATATATATATATATATATATATATATATATATATATATATATATATAATATATATATATTATATATATATATATATATATATATATATATATATATATATATATATATATATATATATATATATATATATATATATATATATATATATATATATATATATATATATATTATATATATATATATATATATATATATATATATATATGCTGTGGTTCCGTTTCGGACTCTTGTACTGAAGGTCATTGGTTCGAATCTTAAGTGGAAATATATACATAATATATATATATATATATATATATATATATATATATATATATATATATATATATATATATATATATATATATATATATATATATATGATTCGGCCGTCGTCGAGAGTAGATGTGCCTAAAGATAGATGGGAAAAGAAAAGCGAGAAGAATCAGAAAGAAGATTGAGGAGAGAAAAGAAGAGAGAAGGTTTATGCATTCAGATAGTATTGAACAAAATTTGAAAAACTAATAGCTAAAATTTATTTTAAAATTAGAATTTTTGAAAATATTTTTGCATTAAAAAAAATAAATTAAATAAGTTTCGATAAAATTATTATATATCAAAATTTATAGAGGAGCAATAAATCTTTCAATATAATGGATTTTCGGCTTTTAATGAAAAATTAAACTTTAATATTAAGAATTTGAAATTTAAAAACAAGAGTTTGAAAATCGACGACAGGATCGGATCATGTGAAGAGAACTAAATGCAAGGACGACAGAACTAGCCATCCGGCCTTGTGATTTCTCTGTCAACGGCTTGTAACTACTCCAGAACCAGCATTGGGAACCATTGCTCGGAGAAGCGCAATCTTTTGAAGACCCCTGGGAGAGAGTGTTTGGAGGTTGGTTTGAGAACGATGCTGGTCCTACTGAAAGGGTGAAAACCCTACCTGAAGAGTCTGGATAGGACTCATGGACCGGCATGGGGACCGGCGAGCCGAAGAACTTGACCTTTTGGAGGGCTCTGGGAGAACTTCTTCAAGCAGATGGGGAAAGATGCTGGTTCCACTGACAGGGTGAAAACCCTTCCTGGGAGGATATAGATATAGATATAGATATAGATATATATATATATATATATATATATATATATATATATATATATATATATATATATATATATATATATATATATATATATATATATATATATATATATATATATATATATATATATATATATATATATATATATATATATATATATATATATATATATATATATATATATAATATATATATATATATATATATATATATATATATATATATATATATATATATATATATATATATATATATATATATATATATATATATATATATATATATATATATATATATATATATATATATATATATATATATATATATATATATATATTAGTATTAGTATTAGTATTAAAATTTTATTTTACTGCTGACTTCCATGACTGTTCTTGAGCTTTCGTTTAGCAGATTTTTGAATTTTCGATATTAATATATCAATATTTATATTGATATATTAATTTTGATATAATAATAAAATAAGCAATGTTATTGAAATAAAAACTGCTAAGTTATAAGTTACGTTATATAGGTTAATTTCGGTTAGATTTGGTTAGGGTAGGTTAGGTTATGCCAGGTTAAGCTAGGTAGGTTATGGTTGTAATATTACATTATATAAGGATATATGTTATATAACCTGTCTTTAGTTTTCAAAATTTCATAATATCGATATGACAATTTTTCTACATATCATTCGTTCGATATATCGAAAGATCATAAATCTGTTTAACATTTACCCTGGTGATAACTCGTTCGTTTTTACTCACTTAAATAAATAAATAACAGTTGTTTGACACATGATTCATTTTGATTTTGTTCAAATTTGATATTTAATTCGCTAATTGTATTATTTAAAAAATTTTGAAATTTGAATGAGAATTTCAATACCAAAACTGTTAAAACTTGTTAAAATATTAATTTTTATTTCAATTAAGGACACATAAATTCAGCTAGCACGTTAATAATAATAATAATAATAATAATAATAATAATAATAATAATAATAATAATAATAATAATAATAATAATAATAATAATAATAAATAATAATAATAATAATAATAATAATAATAATAATAATAATAATAATAATAATAATAATAATAATAATAATAGGCGACAGGCCTAGTAAGCCGGCTACGTAAAAAGACACAACACTCGAGACACCAATGCTACAAGACAGAATCAAGAGATTTTGGAAGAGTAGCACCCGACAGGCGCCAGCCTACCGGTTTGGACGGTGATGAATAATAATAATAAATAATAATAATAATAATAATAATAATAATAATAATAATAATAATAATAATAATAATAATAATAATATTAATAATGATAATAAAAATGGTAATAATAATAATAACAATAATAATAATAATAATAATAATAATAATAAATAATAATAATAATAATAATACTACCTTCAACAACAATAGCAATATTTATAATAATAACAATATTAATAATAATGATAATAATAATAATAATTATAATAACAAAAAATAAGCAATAATAATAATAATAATAATAATAATAATAATAATAATAATAATAATAATAATGATAATGATAATGATGATAATATTTTTTTCAAATTCCACAGTTTATTCAGAGGAATGTAATTTACAATTTTCAATATTACAGTAGGTCCTATACTACTAAATGCAATATTAATTATTTTTTAGCTGTCCATTTCTCTTTAAAGGGACTTTTAATTAAAGGGATTTTTAAAGGGACTTTTAAAGGACTTTTAAAAGGACTTTTAAAGGGATTTTTAAAGGGACTTTTAAAGGGATTTTTAAAGGGACTTTTAAAGGGACATTGGTTTCCATTCAGCACCAAAGTTTAGTCCATTAATAGTTCTCCAAATTATTTTAATCACAAATAACATGCAAATATGATGTGCATAATATAACAAAGAATAATAATAATACTAATAATAACACAAAAAATAGTAAAGATGCAATAAAAATAATGATTTTTACAAATCTAATACTAACAAAAAATGTCAAACTATGATAAAATTTTAAGGAATTCTGGTAATCTTTGATCCTTAATTAATCTTTATTTAATTTTCTGTTGCAAAATTCATACAAACAAATCATCGTATAATTAATATGTATTGATATAAAACTAAAAAGAATTTCTAGGGGGAGGGTATATTCGTCCTCTGAGCCCAAAAGAAATAATAATAATAATAATAATAATAATAATAATAATAATAATAATAATAATAATAATAATAATAATAATAATAATAATAATAATAATAATAATAATAATAATAATAAGAAGAAGAAGAAGAAGAAGAAGAAGAAGAAGAAGAAGAAGAAGAAGAAGAAGAACTACAGAACTACAGAACTACAGAACTACAGAACACTGACTAGCAAAGACTTTACAGTCCACTCAAGGCTAGTTTGCTAAATAATCACTATTGAACTATACACTCATAGACCAGTTTCCTTAAAATGTACATCCAATTTCTTCTTGAATGATTCAATGTTGTTACTGTTCACTATTTGATAAGAAAGACTATTCCTTTTTTCAATCACATCGTACGTAAAAAAAAATTTATTTGCTATGCTTGTTTGAAATCGCTTGTGAGTTAGCTTGTGTTCGTTGCTACGTGTTAGGTCATTCAAGTCGTACCGAAAGTATTGCTTATAATCAACGATGTCAAATATATTTAAAATTTTAAATACTTCTATTAATTTTCCTCTCAATCTTCTTGTTTTTAGAGAATGTTATCCAGTTCTCGTAATCGTTGCACATATGATTTACCTCTCAATTCTGGCATTAATTTTGTTGCCCTTTTTTGAATACTTTCGATTTTATCTATGTCCTTTTTTGAGATATGGACTCCACAACTGTTCCTTGTTTTCCAGATGAGAGGAGGTATTATATTTTTAGATTTATATTCAAAGAAGAAGAATAAGAAGAAGAATGATAAAAATAACATTAGTAATAATTAAAGTAATAAAAACAAGGGTATTATTAATAACAATAATAATGGTATTAATAATAACAATAATAGGATTTTAGAATTGATTCTAAAACTAATTTCTGTAATAGTAAAATGTTTAAAGATATTTATAAGAACAGTGCTACTAACAATAAAACAGCAACAATAATAATAATAGCATTAATAATAATGATAATAATAATATAATAATAATAATAATATCATCTCTAGCACTTATAACAGCCAATATACCACAAAACTATACTTAATGTACAATATCACTTGCATTTTAAGAATTTAATTAATAATAATAATTATAGAATAATAATAATAATAATAATAATAATAATAATAATAATAATAATAATAATAATAATAATAATAATAATAATAATAATAATAATAATAAAACTTATCTATAAACATCTGAAATTTGAGCCACAAGTGTTGAATGAAGTATTTATTGGCCATACCATTACGTTCTTCTGGAGGGTCATGAGTCTTCCTTCTGCAGCGTTAGAATGGTGTAAAAAGTCTCTCTCATCATTTCTAATTAATTTTAAAAGTATTTCCTTGAATTTTATTAAATGTTTTTAATTATTAATAAAAAAATAAAATAGAATCCAAATTTGTTGTGATTTGCAATTGCTAATTAGTTTTGTGCTTATTGACGTAAATTGTCTTGCTCAGTTTGAACTCTGATAATAAAAACAAAAAGTGTTTATTTATTGTGTTTTTTTTTTATTAAATAAAAAATATCTTATGTAATTAATCTTCAGAAAAAAAATCTGACATGAAGGTTAATTTTATCATTTGTTGTTAAATATATTCATTCTAGAATTTAATATTGAAAAAAAATCAAGGTTACAGATGGGAAATATACAAAAAAAAATTATTTCGTGTAAGTATCATGCATAATATATATATATATATATATATATATATATATATATATATATATATATATATATATATATATATATATATATATATATATATATATATATATATATATATATATATATATATATATATATATATATATTATATATTATATATATATATAAATAATAAAAATATATATATTATATATATATATATATATATATAATATATAATATTATATATATTATATATATATATATATATATATATATATATATATATATATATATATATATATATAATATATATATATATATATATATATATATATATATATATATATATATATATATATATATATATATATATATATATATATATATATATATATATAGTAAAAAAAAACCACAGGAAATAAAAACAAAACTTAATTAAAATTGGAGCAAGGCTTTCGAAGGGATAGCCACCCTTCCTCTTTCAGGATCTAGTTTATGTTTATATATATATATATATATATATATATATATATATATATATATATATATATATATATATATATATATATATATATATATATATATATATATATATATATATATATATATATATATAGGGCGACAGGGTAGCAACCCAGCCCTTCGTCTCATCGTCTCAGTCTTGCACAACTACAGGACCGGGATTGGCCAAAGCCCCGAAAAGCATCATCTCCCGAAGAGCTCCGAGACTCCAAGTCTGCTGAAAGGGTGAAAACGCTACCTGATATTTATTGTACATAAAATTCAATAACTATCATGGAAACGATGAGCAGAAAAACATGATATTTCAGAGCTTCCTGCGAGAGGGTATATATAAATATATATATATATATATATATATATATATATATATATATATATATATATATATATATATATATATATATATATATATATATATATATATATATATATATATATATATATATATATATATATATATATATATATATATATATATATATATATATATATATATATATATATATATATATATATATATATATATATATATATATATATATATATATATATATATATATATATATATATATATATATATATATTATAGAAACACCCAATAAAATAGCTTGTAAAGACTGTGCATTCGATCATTTTGGTGAGATTAATGACTTCATAACAAGAAAATAAAAACATACCTGCAAAGCACTGAATAGATTTCGATCACAGAATAAACGTCCCTAGTTTGACTTTGATTACATATATATATATATATATATATATATATATATATATATATATATATATATATATATATATATATATATATATATATATATATATATATATATATATATATATATATATATATATATATATATATATATATATATATATATATATATATATATATATATATATATATATATATATATATATATATATATATATATATATATATATATATATATATATATATATATATATATATATATATATATATATATATATATAAACTTTACAGGTGTGTAATGAAATTAGCACGAAATGTTTTGAACAATTTGTTTTTCGTTTTTCTCTTTGCTTCCTTTTCCTGAGCATAATTTTTCTGCGAATAAATGTCTAAAAGTATTTTCAAATTACACGAACAGTGTCTCTACCTTCAAAACTATTTAAAATTTTAAATATAA